>MU122095.1:1561223-1586457 GCA_014904905.1 Wilcoxina mikolae CBS 423.85
TAGCAGCAATCCACAGTCAGAACACACCAGCGGACAAGAATCTAAAATATCATTAAGTTTTCTACTTTAAGAATATATGTCTTTACAGTTTCGAGACCTTGACTCTATTATTCTTTACGCACACGCTCTGTGTGAAAGAGCAGTTACCTCTCACGACTTCTGGTACGCACGTGGGTTTATTGCCTACTACGACATCGCCTTCGAATACTGTCATTGGTTCTACACCGGTGAACTCCCCTCAGCCTATTACATCAATTCATCTGAAGACGAAGAAGAATCGTTTTCCGATCTCTTGCACGACGAAGAGGATTTTCAGGACACCTACGATTTCTGAAGAGTAGGCGGCCATACTTACGACATTACTTTGGTCATAAGTATCCCCGTAACAGTTGCTTCTCCATCATGCGATATATTGTTTCCAGTACTTCAGTAACCTGAAGGTTACCTGGTACAAGGAGACTTCGACTGCCATATCGTTTACTGCTGACTGATGACGGTGTTCTCGGCGGAGACGATGGGATGAGTTGTGAAGCCGATGATGATGATGGGTGTAGACTTCGGAGGTGACTAAGATTCGTCGCTGAACGAATAGCGAGGTTGTAAATGACACTGACTGCTGGCGACATCGAAATGGTGGCTTGATTTGGCGGGGGCTGAGACTGAATCAGGGGTGGATATGGTGCGGATACAATGGGTGTAGATGGTGAGGAGACCTGGGTAGTCGAAATCGAACCTTCGATACGTAAGGCTGTAGCCTTCGTCCGCTTTCGCTTCTGCTTGTCAGACTGCAAAGTGAGTTTCCTCTTATGATTGTTAGCTGGCATTGGGGAGACAACTGCAGGAGTGACCGGTACTGCTTTTGGAATTGAGGATGTGGCCTTGTACAGTGGCGTTGTTGTTCGGGTCATTTTCAGAAGGCAGGAAGGTAAGAAAGGCAGAAAAAGAGTGCAGTTGCGATGTAGACGAAGGGTAATACAGTGTGTAAAAGGACTGACACGTCACTGAGGATTGCACCTGAAAGGTTTTCACATAAAGTGGCAGATTCACACGATTTCGTATTAGCTTGTCACGAAAGTGTTGCATACGATTAGTCAATCAAATACCACTAATGCCAAGAAAACCCAAACGAGACTAAAAACAATGCTGTAAAATGCAAAAACGACTCCACCTAATCCAAAGAAGACATGCAAAGATCCAATCTACAACCCAAAGAAGACATGCAAAAACCCAATCTAATTCAACTCCCAAACGCCAACTTAACTACCAAACGCAAACTTGAACCTACGAGCGTCAGTATGCTAGTCATTTGCAGTAATGTTGGACGTACCAAAAACTATCACTCAAATTGCTTACTCTATGCTAGATTCAAATGCGATGCCTCGAGCTGTGTGAAGCTCATACTGACTTTGACATCTTCGTGCATGTCAATTGCCACCGTCTCTGATGACTCATCAATACCCATCGATACCGACGAAACGTCACACATTGTCTGCTGCTCCACTACAACCTGTGCCATTTGCGACCTCGCCTCCCACAGTTCCTGTAACTCCACCACCGCTTGTGATGTCGTCTCAACAACTTGTACTTTCTCCACCATTCGTGCAACTCTGGCACTCTTGACTCCTCCAGCAAAGACGATGACACATCTTGGAGAGAGGCACACTCGACGTGGTGGGTAGCAGTCACATCCGGTTGTGTCATTACCAACTCGTTTATTGCCAACTCGTTTATTGCAACGAATCTGGGAGCAGGTGTGTCGGGCTCTCGGTCTGTTCAGAGGACCCTGGTGTTACCGGGGGAGACGATCGTGGTGGTGGTAGTGGTGGTGGTGATGGTGGAGTAGCTCTTGCAATCCTTGGAGACGCAACAACAATTGCCTTCAGAACAGCTACATCGATGAGAGGGGTGTAAGCTGTAACGGATCAGAAGGTCGCAACACAGTCATTGATATTGAGTTGAGTCGTATTCTACGGCTGCAAGGAGGTTTTGCCGGGCATGACTAGACACCCAAGTATGCAGCGGACATCTCTAGCAGGATATAGGCGACCCACAGCATGGTGTACGGCCTTTGTGGTGAGCTTCTCGACTTGTGTGAGATGGCATCTATTCGAGGTGTGGTGAACGAATATGTCATCCCAACGGTCGTAGCTTTTGGGGCCATAGCTTTTAGTGTCAACAATGCAAACCCTGAAGGGGTATATAGACGTTGGGCTGGTAGGGAGGGCATTGGTGGAGATGTCATCAAGTTTTCGTTTCTTTTGGAGGGCAGAAGCAATGATTGTTGGTGGCGTTGCATGTTTGTGGGATGGTGGCTGCAGCTTCGGAGTTCCGGGATACCAGATATCTTTCTTGACATCGCCTTTGCCACGCTTGGAGTTGTCGCAGTTGTCGCAGTTGTCAGAGTCGTCGGAGTCAGGGTCAGTATCGGTGTTGGTAGGTAAAGGTGGATTTTCTTTGTAATATCTCATCTGCACCCGAGTCTGATTGAAACTGTCTTGGAGAAATGCCCGGAACCCACTCCACCATTCCATGTATCGTAGTTGAGTCGATGCCCGATGCTTCCACATACCCTGAAACTGTGCAAAGTGTCTTGTAGTGACTGGATTCAAAAAAAGGATATCATAGATCAAGTCAATTGCGCCATCATCCTTGATACTGTGAATGGTATACATCCGAACAAGACTCCGAATGTGCTCGGCCATGAACTGCTTCGTGAAACCATCGAGGTGGAGAGTGTGCATAATTGCATGGATTTTAGAGGGGGTGAAAGAGATCTTTTTGGGTGGCATTGCAATGTTCCTGAGCTGTAAATGAGGTGTATGAGGGGTCAGTCTGAGTTAGGGTTAATATATCAGAAAACGACGATGAGAGTGGTAAATGGGTAAAGATGGAGTAGATAGAGATGATGGAGACGAATTGAAATAGAGGGAGTGTACGGCAGTATATATACAGTGCAGAATAGACCATCAAGGTGCTTGGAATTGTGTGGAGCGACTTGCAGATGAGTTGAAACCGTTGGTGAAAAAAAAAACCGTTGGTGATATCAAACATCATACTTGAAAAGGAGCTTTCCTGGATGTGAGGCGTTATTGGCACTTCCCTTCCAGCCTGAAAGATGTACCTCATGTTTTATACGACTCTGAGAGTTGTTTGAACCACTTCTTGAGCGTGAGACACACTCGTCATGCTAATCCTAGGTCAAACTGTCGAAGTCTGTCAGTTTGGGTTCCTATCAAACGGCAGTGATATCAAGTTCCAACATAATGATGCAGTGTGGTATCACAAACAGTTGGAACCAGCCATATGAAGTTCCAGAAGTTTCACCGGCATCTCTGGCAGTACATAGGCCTCTCCAGCCACCACTAATAGATACTGTGCGGTGGTATCATGAACTGTGAACTCGTGTCTTGGCACACGAAATGAGTGATATCAGATGTTTTCATCCGCGTTTCGTATCCTCTGTCCGGCCAAACTTCAAAAAAGGAAGCAAACAAGCAATTCCATAGACTTGCTTGTATTTGCCTAGCCATTAGGATCACATTAGGCTCTGGGCGTGGCTACATCATGACAAACTCGGTCTGCAGGATATTCCAGGGTCTTGGCATTTTATATACAGCTCTGTGAGTTTTGTATGCCATGTGGCTCAATTACCTGCTTGGCAACACTCATAACATTCTGCCAACTGCATATACAGCCCTCAGCATTATCCACACGATACGCACCATACCTCCCATATGAACTCTGAATTGTTTCTGTCCTGTTTGCTTGAAACCTTACAAGTCTGACCTGTGGCTCTACAAACATATCGACAGCGACCATCCTCAATATCACGTCCAACTCCTTGAGGTGAGGACAGACTCCAAGTCCGCCGAATACGTTCGAAAAAACTCTCTGAGTTGTGTCGACAATTCACACAGTGGTTTCCATGCAAACCATGACCATGTTGACGATCGTGATGCGTTTCCTCCGTTGCACATGTCACCTTCTTCAGAATCATCCGAATATGACTCAAATACAAAATCTTTTCATATTCTGATGTGGGAGCACCTGTCGCTTACGTTCTGAGCAACGATGAGTACAATGCTGACCAAAATCTTGAGCAGTGCATACTCAATCCCTTCCATCCATTCGAGAGTGAGGAGGAGTACAATTCCGCCAAGCTGGTCACATCGAAAGGTCCTCCTGCCAATGTCATCGAGGACTTCGTGAAGAACAACTGTGGCCTTAAAGAGTGTGTACGTGATTCTCTGTAATCGAATTACAACCTCCCCCAGAAAATCGATATGATGGAGGACGGACTTGGCCATGACTCCTGGAAGAAAGCTACATTGCAGATGGCATGGAATGCGCAGCATCCGGATGCAATTGAGTTTTGGCACCGTAATCTTATAGAGTGTGCAAAATGGCTACTCTGGCAGCCAGCATATGAGGAACATCTTATGTACACTCCGAAGCAATACTTCAATAATGCTGGGCGTCGTGTTTACAATGAGATGCATACTGGAGACAGGTGGTGGGACAAGCAGGTAAGCTTCCTTCTTATACCCTTTACAATGCTCAATACCCTTTACATGCTCACAATTGTATAGACAAAACTACCAGTCGGTGACACATTGGTGCCAATGATATTCATGTCAGACAGCACCCACCTTATGAACTTCTCTGACGACAAGAAGGCATGGCCGATATATATGACGATCTGCAACCTATCCGCAGCAGCCCGGATGTAGCACACAATGCACAGCGTGTTGTTGGTCACCCTTTTGCCCATTCCAATTAAGATGCGCGATAACCCCTGCAAAAGAAGAAATGCTCAGAGGGAGCATAACCGAATGGTCACTCAAAACGTATTGCAGCATGTGTTGCAATCCCTACTCAATTCCCACTCAGAGACCCGCACCTTCTGTGCCCGCTGTGCCGATGGCAACGTCAGGCATTGTTATTCGACACTGGCTGTATGGATGGCCGATTACCCCGAGCACCGTGATCTTCACACCATCAAGAATGGTGTATGCTACTGATGCAAATGCCCATTGCAGGAAATGGGTAATCTACCGCGCCACCGACATGAGCGACACAACCTCTGACATCATAATATCTATCGTATAGTGTCAGATTCAAATACACCCTCAAGCATCGCCGATCTCAAACGCCACGATGTCAATCCAGGTTTCAACATCATATTGTATCTCAATTGTGTTACAAGCGATCTTCCAAAGCCTGATCTACTCTACACGATGCAAATTTGGATGTTGAAGCACCTCCTGACATGGCTTCACGATTTTCTCAAGCATCATAAGCGGCATGACAAGTTGAATGATATTTGGCTCTCGGTGTCTGCATACCTTGATATGACGAAGTCCAGATGTGCATATGAGGAGGTTTTGCATTGGAACAGAGGAGAAATGAAGACGATGACACGATTCCTTTCGGGTGTCATACGCAATGCTCTGCCGGACCCAAGCCCCTCTCAGGGCAGTATTTTTGATCGTGCAGTTGAGTGCTTTCGCTCTCTTATTCAGTTCTATTTATATTGCCAGTATAACCCTCACGATGATGAAATGCTAGACCTCATGGACAATGCTCTATGTCGCTTTCACAATTCGAAGGATGTGTTTCAACAATTCATGGCTGGGAAATGACCAGTAGCAGAGGCGAAAGAGAGATATACAGAATTGTGTGCCAAGTAGGATGTCGAGTTGAATTCCAAGGAAAACAAGAAGAAAACGGCGGCCTTTCAACAGCGAATTCGCGATACCTAGAAAGGTATTATCGATGCAGAAATGGCTGAATACATTGATGACGGTAGCAATTTCAACTTTCCCAAGTTATATCTCATGCAGCACTTCCAAGAGCAGATACAACGATACGGTTTGCATAAACAGTGGTGGATGGAGATCGGAGAAAGTTCTCACCGGAATCAGATTAAGGATGGGTTTAATGCCTCCAACAAGACGGGTGATTACTACACTCACATAATCAACTACTACCTTCAGAGTGATGCATTCGCTATCAGAAAGGCCAATTGTGATGCACGGAACTGTAAACGAGCTGGTCCACAGATGATGGAAGTGATCGCGGTAGTGACTGCGGAAGTGACCGCGGAAGCAATCACTACCAGTAGATGTCGTTTATTGAGGTTCATATCTCCACAGCAGCACAAAGGAAAAGGGAAAGTTAAGGACTTTCAAAGCCTCTTGAAAACAATCAGTGACGATATCCTCCGAAATGGTCTGTATGATGCCACCCATTGTTTCTTACACTCCAAGCAGGTTAATATCGATTCGGATGATCTCTTAAGCAGCGCTGCCCCAATTTACCATGGATTGGAACTAGAATCACGCAACATGCATGACGAGAGGATTATTCAGAAGCTCTGATGTACTGGAGATAAATGATGGAATTCGGGGGCAGCCCGCCATGACTGGGTATGAGTTCAAATTTCACAACGTAAGGAGTCTCACAAGGCACTGCAGGGATGCGTACCGTACCGTATGCTGTTTCTATTCAAGCCGCGAGTCGTCCATTCGTGCGGCAAGAATACCTTTTGGCTAGCATACATTGACGTGACGAAGCCTGCCAATGGTGGAATAGCGGAAAGTACGTCGCAACTGGTCAGGGTAGTGAAACCATCTTCCAGAGGTGCATACGAAGTTATTAGTGCAGGAAATATTATGGGTGCGGCTCACTTAATTCCAGAGGAGTCCATTTCATCAAAGTTAGAGAATAAAGAATGGATAGTCAATAGTCATATAGACCTAGCGACCTGGAATGATATTTATTATATGCTGGAGGACGAGTTGAATACACCGGTGAAGAGGGTATAAACAGTGTTCAGAACTTTAAGGTGTTAGTACTGTAAGGTGTTAGAACTGTAAATAGATAATATGCCGTGCATAGCAGCGTCATTACAATGCCCAGAGCAGTATTGCTACCGAGAGACCTTCAAGTTGCTAGTGTCCAGCTATAACATGGAGGCAAGCAAAGTTATGATGTAATATGCTGTGCATAGCATCGTCATTACAATGCCCAGAGCAGTGTTGCCACCAAGCACCAAGCACCATGAAATTCACCAGCTATACGAAAAACACGGTATATTAAGTGTCCCAACGCGCTGTGCTGAGTGACATGCGACCATGTGAATACCTAGCGCCAGGAGTTGTTTTTGCGGCGCCTCACATCGTATCATCGCGAACGTACATGTTACCCTGCCTTCTGATGTTCCAGGCACTCCTGGTGCATCACCGACATCATAGCTTGACTAATACACCCGGGCGCAGGGATTTGTTCCCGATATTCTTTATACCCATGGACAGATCTTGCTCCGGATTTAATAGATTTCCTGGTAGTTTCATTGTATAGTCTAGTCATAAGGGTCCTTGTAAATTCCCGAAACTGTTTTTTCATATCTCTTCGAGCCTTCCTTTTATTACTTTCTCTATCCTTCTTCTCAGCCTCAGCCTTTTTCTTCAGGTCTGTTACTCTCTTAGCCTCTCTGTTGGTTTTCCGCTTGACACTGGTAAGTTCCTCTGACTGTGTGTGTACTTGGAGAGCGAGTCTTTCTTGAGTACTTTTCCTCATTTCCAATATGCGAGGCTGAGAGTGATAGGTCCATACTGCGGATGATAACTGTATTTGTCTCACAAGGGCTAGGTGTAATTCTTCATATGGGTCAGAATATAGTATCTTGGCATTGGCAATTGCAGCACTGATATTGACTGCAAATACCTGGAACTGGGCAACAATATCTGTATAATGTTCAAGCTGCACCCTCTGCAGGTAATAGACTCTTGAAGCCACCGCATCATAAATCTCGTTTTGCCTATATACTAGGGCTTGGTATGCTTTGACCAATTCGGTAATGCCTCTCTGATCTTGATGTTGCTTAATTGAATCTGAGTAATCAAGGCATCCATTCAGTTCAACTCTGACTTGATGCTGTTTACCAAAGAGACTACCCATTCAGGAATACCATTCTGTACAATAGGTTCATAACAAATAACTACTTTTTTTTTATCTCCTGCAATTACCAATGCACTTTCCCTTTGTGGTAACATTGCTGCCTCCCCCATTATTGTATCAGATCCAGCGTCCATTATTGCTCAGACTATGACTCAGACTTGTCCTTAAAAGATCCTCCTATAGAAGCTCCAAGTTCCAAAGAAAGGAACTAAATCGATATCCCAATCAATAAGAAATCTAGCACCAGCTTTCTGTTTTAACTGTAACGAAGGATCATAGTCTGGTACGTAGAGTATTCACAGGTCTGGAAGGATGATGGTTCCGATAAGGGCTAGCAGGATGACTATCTTAAGGTATGCGAGGGATTGCCGCTTCTGGAGGTGTGCACAGTATAATGTTTCTATTTTCGATCGATAGATAGTGACAGCCAATTGTCACTGGATGTAGTGCTCCATTTCCACAAGCTCACAGTGTAGGCTTCCCATATAGAGAGGGATTCTTTTCCAGCTGGTATAATAATCGAAATCTGGTTCTTGGTATGTGTGAGGAGTTTCCCCGTACCAGGTACATGATGTACGAATGATGTCCATGGCAGTCCATGATCAATCAGACTGTCCCTATGGCTGGTTGATATCACACCCACTGTTTATCCAATCCTTTGAGCGTCGATTTTCTACGCGATATACATGCCTCTCCGATACCAAGTCCTGGTAAAGCGAAATGATTAACCTGCGAATGGGCAGTACATCTTCTCGATCGAATAGTGATAGTTACGACACTTACCTGGCGGATGCATCAGTTCCAAATATTTGGGGTGGCATGCTACTGTATGTCTATACCCCCAATAGTTAGAAACGTAATGAGTTGCTGAACTATGGCTACACCATTGCAGGAACTTTCGGGTCAGCTGTACATGATCATTTCGACCAGAACTAGTTTACATTATCAGCAATATGGGGCAGCCAGCTTGAGCGTGGTAAGCCTCTACACCCACAGGCAGGCATATGTCAGAGTTTGAGAAGAGGGACTTTACTATGGAGATGACTATTCAGTCTAGGGACTCCATATATTAACTGTGCCCCAGTAGTTGAATCTACCTGTTGAGAACTTGTGTGTAGAGCAACTTCCCGGGAAATGGCAGATAGTGAGTGGTCTGGCCCGACATAAGATGCAGCCCTGGAATGGGAGTATAAGCCATTGAAATGGGAGGTACAATACGTACCATAGCAGCATCTAGTCGCTGACATGAGTCTATGCGGGTAAATATATCCCTGCAACCTACTATCCGATTTAGCATTGAGTCGAGAGATCTAAGTATATGTAAAGAATTGATGAAGATGTCAGCGGTTATTGCCGAAACCTGTTTTCTGCGTAAAGCATACAGACCAGAAGAAAAGCAAACGGACTTAGATGTTACATGGCAAAATCTGGCGGCATGAGGATAACCTACAGGGATGCATCACACTTTAGAAAGTGCTGAATGTCAAACGGAAAACAAGCGCAACCTACTGATATCAATTAACCAGCATAACGATTGGAGGCCATGGCTATCATAGTTCAAACGCCGAAGTCATAGAGAGTATAGTAGGAACTTGCTCTATAAAAGATTCGCCTTTGTACCTGCAAAGTAAAACAGTAAGCTCTAGCAGCAATCCACAGTCAGGACACACCAATAGACAGGAACCTAAAATATTATTGTTGTTTTCTACTTCGAAAGAATATCAATTACAATACTATTATTGTATGAGTTATTTTCTAGACCTCGATTCTATTGTTCTTTACGCACAAGTACAATATAAACGAGCTATTACTCCATATGACTACTGTATTGTGAGTATCTTAATTCACACGTACCAGATTGAGTACGAATATTTTCACTGGTTCTATACCCGTGAACTACTCTCCGAGTACCATAACCTACCAGTTGAAGATTATGAGACTCAGTCCGATTACGACTCTGAAGATTACCTTCAGGATATATACGACCTCTGAGGTGTCAGCAGCCATACTTTGTCAATAAGTATCCCCATAACAATACCACTACTCTCTCTGTGAGACATGGCAGCCAATATCTGGAACATAAATGCATATAAGCGTCAAGAACCTTTGACCACTTGGAGGGTAGAAAAATAGCCTGAAGTGAAGTATTTCTTTGATAACAATATAATGTAACACCGGGAGTATCTTCTCAGGTTTACCAGTACCAGTAGTATCCTTGCGGCTTTCAGGACTTGCTTGCAATGGAAGGTATGAAGATTCGCTCAGGATATGAAAGTCACTAAAGATAAAGATTCAAGACAAAGATGTCTGGCTTTCTAATACATATATTCTTAAGGCTTGTTCTCCTCATCAAGAAGCTTCCCCTTCTATCCTCTGAGATTCTAGAGGTCTTTATACCTCTATCCTCTTACTCTAACAATTACTTCTATCTAAGATTTTCTCATGAGCTCCTCTACCTAACCTTCCTTTCGTTACAATACCCTTCCTTTCCTTCAACGCTCCTCTTGACCTTTCACATCTTTCCGCTTAGATCTCTAACTGACACGAATAGAACCCCTACAGACATCAGTCCTTCAGACTTCTGTGGTCTGGACCTATTGTATCATTTTGATCTCTTTGCTTCCAGACGAATGGTATCCTTTCGATCACGAGTGTAATGGCGGTGCCAGGTACACTTGGCTTCCAATAACACTTGGCTGCCAAGGCCAGGTAACTGCCCTTCATATATAATCACCTCGCGAAGTGCTTTTGGCATGCTGGCGATTATCTTACCTATATACTGTACAATTGATCTATATTGCTTATTCCCGTTTGCAACCGTATCTATACGTATCCATCCATACGAGGACATAGGAGGACGTACGTCCTTACACTATAATCGCTTTTCAGGCACCAGATACGTTTCGTTCATGGGATTTCGTGATTTCTTTACTTTTTCGACGCGTTGCGACATGCCGTCACCTCCGCGTCCAAGAACTATCATTAGATTGTTGATACAAGATAAGTAATCATCCAATTGAGTTGATTGACGGTAGTAGGGACAATTCCGAGATGATTTAGATGTTAATCAGTCCTGAGAGATGTGTCACCTGCCATGATAGGTACCCCTGACAACTTGAAAACTTTCTTCTCAACCTACAACGAGAATCATCACTAGAACGATGAATCAGAATAAGTATAACTGTCAGATGACTGCCGCAGAGACGATTGTGAAGTAAATTGGCACCGACTACGGTGTTACCCACTCCACATGACAAAATCGAACGCGTTGCAACTGCTCACTTTTCGAGACCTACAAGCATTGAAACTTCATAAGTATCTCTATATCGGGAATTAATGGCTGCACAGATCATCCCGAGCCGATTCGGAGGTCAATCGATTCGAAGAGTCGCATCACCGACCGTGATCGTTATATGCTCACACACATACTCTCAAGACCTCTAAGTATCGAAGTTTGATATGTATACCCTTCAATCGAGTTAATTGACAGTAGCAGAGATGATTCGGTATCAATCGATCCCAAGAAATGCGTCACCACCCCTTATCGCCACTGCTGAGTATATCTCCAAACGGGTTTAACGAGATCCAGCGCATACGAACGGATGATCGAGACGAATCGAACCTAATTGAGCATGAGGTGCTAGCGAACCTTCATCAATCCCACTCACATGTCGACTAATTGGTTCGTCGATACCTCTTTCCCAACGTATCACTACTCGGAACCCATACAGATTATCATCGCTAGGGTGGTGATTCGAGATAAGTATTCCATCTATTGGATTGATTGATGTGAGCAGATTCAATTCCGTGACGATTCGGATGTCAATCGACCTTGATACATTCGTGACCAGCCTGATGGCCACACCACCAAGAAGTCATTGAAATATGTTCGACGAAAGCATTCGCATACGAACAAATGAAACTAGTCAGAATGCCATCGAGGGCAACCTATTGAGCAGCTCGAAGTGCTAGCGAAGCCTTCATCGACGTGCACTATACGCGTCGATTGATCGTCACCGACGATAAACACGTGCGATGAAGCCCACTTGACGATTACCTTCCTACGATCTGAAGCGTACCGACGAAGCTGCACCTACGCAGAACGATTACACGAGCACGGAAGTGCACTTACGATGAAAAACAACCGATGGGGAAAGTTCAAGACCTTGATAGTGGAGCTGCAAATGCAGATCATGAAGCAGCCCAGAGTGGGAAGTTAACCCCGAATGTTCTAAAGTGTCAAGCAGATCAAGCCCATACCCACTGTGCGATTTTACAAGACCGATGAGCAAGTACGAAACGCGAAAATCATACCTGAAGTCATCGTATCCCCCACTGGGAATGGATGCACATTAGGTCATCATATCCCCTAGCGGGACTGGATGCACATCAGGTCGTCGTATCCCCTAGCCGGAATGGATGCACTTCAAAGTCATCGTATCCCCTAGCGGGAATGGACGCATCCTCTCCTCCATATCCCTGATCAGGATTGGGCAAATGGTTATCCTTTTGTATATAGCAGAATATGATAGCCCTTCGGTTGACGAACCGGAGGTGCTGGTCATGCCCATGGCATATGATCTGGTTCTAGGCTTGCCTTGTTCAAGGCTAGACCCTGAGGTCGACTGGACTTCCGATTGACTTCTAGCCCTGCGGACCCCCAGTGGAGAAAACAGGTTAAAGACCGCGGACTCAAATGAGCCCGTGGGATGAGCGGCCACCCAGGTGACGTCGTAGACTCCACAGGCAGAGGGCGGGGTTCCAGACATATATCTGCTTGGAGTCGCCGCATTCGAGAGTCTCATAGCTAGCGACGAGATTCTAGAGGCATTCGTCATATGCATTGGTGATTGCACAGGGTTGCTGGGAGCTTCGATGGAAGGCATCACCACCAAAGGTGAGAAAGCACCTGGAGCTGGACGAGCGAGCAGGAGCAGCAGGGGTAGTTGCGGCAGAAGAGTTACCAACAATGCGGGGCTTGAATGACTGCTACCGGCTCGCCGAGTCAAAAAGGGAGTTCGCAGGCTGTGGTGGCTTGGTTTGATCGTGGACGGCCGTTAGACCTGTGGCTCCTAGTTTCGGCGATATTTACCACTCCATCTTTTGATTTGATCAAATTGGCTAACACTGGTGGAGCAGAAATGACGTTGTATAAGATAGACTGGCCGATACAGCGGAGATGATGGGCGCGTACCGATAACGCAACTGGATATCAGAAATGACAGATACTCTGATTGTGCTGCCGGAGAAATGACGATTGACGAAATATCGACACCATGTCAACGTACCGACCTACGATGGTGGTTATATACCATCCAAATACAACGACTTCGTTTTAGTCTCTAGTAAGGCCAAGGCGGAGACGTTACCACCGCACCGGTCAATTGACCATGTGATCGAACCCGGATACAAGCTGCCATATGGGCGTACCTATTATCTGTTGGAGGTTGAGTCCAGAACTCTAAAGGCCTATATCGAGACAAACCTGGCCAATGGTTTTATCCAATGGCCATCATCACCGGCGCCAGCGCCAATATTTTTGCTAAGAAGAAGGACGGTGGCTTGAAACCCTGAAGTTGACTACTGAGCTTTCAACGCGAGCACAATCAAGAATCGGTACCCCTTTTCATTGATCTCGGAGATCCTTGACCATGTTGGCAGCGATGACATATGGCTGCTGGGTGGATGGCACATATTGAGCCACGGGAGAGACGTGGAATGCAGATTTCTTGAATTCAGAGTGCAACTTGCCGATATGGCAATACATGGTTACGTTTTAAGTCTATCCTTTCTTTAAGAAACACTTAGTTTACAAGAGATTCTGCGAGACTTGCAATTGAATGCAGATACAGAAGTACGAAGCCCCAATGGCAATCGATACCGTCTTATCAATCGATGAGAATCGATGAGAATCGACACCGCATTTAGTCGTCGACGATACACCAACCTCCAAACAGGGAAATGACCGTTCCAGAAACAGAGAAACCGCTACTACGACGAAATCCGCACCAGAAGTGCTGGAATGTTAACCCGTCATGCTGCAGACGTCACGTACACCTGGCCTCCACCCGGAAGGCACACAAAACTCCGCCAACGGCCCGTCGAGACGGCCCTATTATGAAATCGGCTACGAGAAGCCTGTCGGACGGCTCTTGCCGACCCTGACAGTTGAACCCTACGATGACCACCTACCGGCGATTGAGAAGGTCCAGGCTACTGACCCATTGGCGGTCGACGTCTGGGGTAAGCTAGTCGATAATCCAATGTCCACAGCCGAAGCCACAGTCACAGCCGAAGCCGCAGCCGAAGACGAGAACCAATTGAGAGTCCTCGCTGGAGCTCTGACCTAAGAGGGGAGAATATATGTCCCTGCGGACGATGCTATCTGTGGTAAAGTGATAAGCATCTTTCATGACAACTCTGAGCCGGTCACTTTGGAGCTCTTAAAACTACTGAGTTAGGTTCTAGAGATTTCTATTGGCCTACGATGGACGCGTACATAAGGCAGTACGTCAGCAGATGCGAAGTAAGTCAACGAGATCAAGTGCAAGTGCATCGAGAAGCCTGGGAGCGATGGCTATGCTACTGGTCTTCACCACCTAATGCATCGAATGCACAATCACCTGCAACCAATGATTAATGAAAAGAACTGCACCCAGTGCTAGCGGCAGAGAGCTACGTCTGGAAATTAGTAACTCGTTACCCGTAACTTACCGTATGCCATATGACTTACCGTAATCTCCGGTAACAGCCATAATGTCGGAAAATGCAAATATGCCCAAGCCCATTATGTATAACTCGGATAACAATCCGGTAACACACCCATAATATACGGTAACTTGCGGTAATATTTCAACCTTATTTCTGATTCGCGATGCATCTCTATGTGTGATATTCAAAGAGTCTGGTTTTGTTACGCCTCAGGTACCAAAGGTCTCATGTGGGTGGCCATGATCCTGTCAGACCTTACTGTTGCTTGTCAGAGTCCGCAGATATGATGGCCATGATCATGTCAGACCGTACGGTCACTTGTCAGAATCCAGGAGTGCAATCGCCATAATCTTATGGTAGCATGTCATAGTTCTCGGGTGTGATTGTCAGACCGTACGGTCGCTTGGCAGAGTCTGCAGGTATGATGACCATAATCCTGTCAAACCTCACGGTCGCTTATCAGAGACCATGAATGCAATCACCATAATCTCACAATAGCTTGACCGTGATCCTGTTAGAGTCTAATGTAAATATATTTCTTTCAGAAACCTCTTACAATCTGCCTCAGCTTCGGATTATAATTACAACAAATCTAATCTACAATTTGACAATATACCAAATTGGCTGCTGCTACTCATCGACGTCCTCATCCACAATCATGGTGTTCCCGTCCCACCGAGTAACTGACAGAGCTTTCCGATTAGTATCATTGGCCCTGTCAATTCTTTTCATGTGTATTTGAAGGATCTGATTCTGATTCAGTTCTGGAATGCTTTCCCATTGTGTATACAGGTCGGTGTAAGTTCCTGGTAACTTGTTAGATACTGAGTATGTCATAGGAAAGTAGTTATGTACACTTGTATGTATCCACTTCAAATGGTACACGAAGAAAGCCGATGGCTGCCTAGTTGTCCAAGAAGTGCTTTACGGCGGTTGCCGCAAGTAATAGACAACTGTGTGTCAACTCCTGTGTGAAGTGGTTGGTGCAAGGATGTCTAGTAAAATTACGAGATCCATGGTCAAAGAAGGTCTTTGCCATGATGACTGAGAGTGACCGATGCAGGAATATCATTTTTGGTACCTTATTTGTCAAAAGATTGAAATAAATAGTTGGATTGAACCTTACCTCATTCTCGCAATCAGAATGGTGGAATCCGTAAGTGCAAGGAGAGATTAACCTTGCAATATATTTCTGCCGATCATCGTTCAATGTTACGGGGATACTTGCTGATAAAGTATGGCCGCCTACTTCCTTAGAAGTCGTATGTATCCTGAAGGTAGTGTTCAGAATCGTCGTAATCGGATTGAACCTCGTAATTTTCGATTGGGAGGTAGTGGTATTCAGAGGGAAGTTCACGGGTATGGAATCAGTGAAAATATTTGTACTCGATATCGTACGTATGGATAAAGATACTTGCAATGCGGAAGTCGCTTGAAGTGATTGCTCGTTCGTACAGAGCGTGAGCGTAGAGAACAATAGAGTCAAGGTCTCGAAAATTCATAAAGTATATGTTTAAAGATAAATATTCTTGAAGTAGAAAACAACAATAATATTTTAGTGTCTTGTCCGCTGGTGTGTTCTGACTGTGGATTGCTGCTAGAGCTTGATGTTTTACTTTGCGGGTGCAAAGGTGGTTCTTTTATAGAGCGAGTTACTCATGTACTCTCTATGACTTCAGCGTTTGTACTAACATAGCTATGGCCTCCGATCGTTAGGCTGGTTACTCGATCTCGGTAGGTTGCGCTACTTTTCCATTTGACGTTCGGCACTTTTTAAAGTGCGAGGCATCCCTGTAGGTTATCCTCATGCCGCCAGGTTTTGCCACGTAGCTGACAAGCCCGTTTGCTTTTCTTCTGGTCTGTATGCTTTACCCAGAAAACAGGTTTCGGCAACGACCGCTGACACGTTCATCGAACCATCACTTCCTCTTAGATCTCTCGACTCAATGCCAAATTGGATAGTGGGTTGCAGGGATATGTTTACCCGCATAGACTTGCGTCGGAGACCAGCCGCTGCTATGCCACGTATCGCACCTCCCATCTCGCTGGCTTTTACTCACATTGCAGGGATGCAACTTATGTCGGACCAGACCACCGACGATCTGCCGTTACTCGGGAAGTCGACCCACACACAAGTTCTCAACAGGTAGATTGAACTACCGGGGTGCAGTTAACATATGGAGTCCCTAGACTGTATAGTTATCCCCATAGTAAAGTCCCTCTTCTCGAACTCTGACGTGTGCCTGCCGGAGAGTATAGAGGCGTACCCCACTCTAGCCTGCTGTCCCATATTTGCTGATAAGGTAAACTAATTCTGGTCGAAACAATCATGCACGGCTGACCCGTAAGTCCCCGCAATGGTGTGATTGTGCTTCATCAACTCATGACGTCCCTAACTATTGGGGGCCTAGGCGTATAGTAGCATACCGCGCTAAGTGTTCGGGTCTGATGAATCCGCCAGCTAAGTGTCATGACTATCGCTGTTCGATCAAGAAGGTATACTGCCCCTGCGCGGTTTAATCATTCCGCTTTGCCAGGGCTCGGTATTGGATAGGCGTGTGTCGTGCAAGACTTCGTCGCTCAAAGGATAGGATAGCTGCGGGTGTGACATCGACCAACCATAGTGACAGGTGGCCGAACGCAGATTGCCATGGATGTCCTTCGTACCTCGTACACCTGCTAAGAGAAAACCCCTAACAGTACCTCCCTCTCTAGCTCTGGTGACCTCAACAGAATCTCCATCATAAGGAGTGTTCAAACAATAGATACCACTCAGACAGCGTGTCTTAATAATCATAACTGTGGGTATCAAAAATAAAAATATTTTTTAATATAATAACCTCCGCGTAACTCAGCGTGGTTTGAGTTTAACAAATGAAATTTATAACTTCAGTCTCTTTCGTACCAGGGTTTTCTTCCCTTTAGATTTCCACCAAGAGTTCTTCTCCATTGCTGGATTTTTGGTGTAATATTCGGGGATAAGTTCAGGTGCGATGTCGTTAAGATGTTCGAACGATTCCCAAGTATTCTCGTCGTTCAAATAACCGGTCCACTTGACCAGGTAAACATGCTTCCGATGATCATCGTCTGTTGGTCCGCTGGTGACAATTGACTCAGGTGTCCAGCTGCCATCATCGGCTTCTATTGGAGGTACCTCCCTCTCTAAGGGATCTCCTCGATACGGCTCGAGTAAAGCGAGGTTAAAGGCTGAGTGAATCTTCCACGTTGTGGGGAGCTCGAGTCGACACCATCGCTTGTTGCCTCCGACTTTGATGATCTTGAACGGTCCGTACATCTTATCATCGAGTTTTCGGCACTGTCGCTTTGTCCGAATGTTGCTTCCGTTAAGCATAATCAAATCTCCGACTTTGTACTGAGGAGCCGGAAGTCGCTTGCGATCGTAATATTGACCCATTTTTTCTTTTGTCTTTTCAAGCTGTTGCTCTAGACGGCGGTAAACCTCAACCATATAATACGCATACAGTTCTGATCCAGGGTTTCGAAACTGAACTTCTGTTGGCCAATTCGTACGTGCTTCATACCCATAATTGGCGTAGAATGGCGTAATCTTTGTGGACGCATGCTTAGAATTATTGTATGCGTATTCGGCCATGGGTAACATCTCACTCCAGTTGGATTGCTCGTAGTTGCAGTACGTGCGTAAGAAATGTTCGATGGTCTGATTGATGCGCTCTGTTTGACCGTCGGTTTGTGGATGAAAAGCCGTAGATATGGAACGCTTGATTTCCAGGAATTGATATAAGTCGGCGAGGAAGTGTCCGGTAAAGACTGCATCGCGATCCGATACTATATCCAGTGGCATTCCGTGGTACTTCCATACATTGTTGAGGAATAACTTTGCGACTGTTGAGGACTCCCGTTTATCTGTTGGGATGAAGTGCGCCATCTTGGTAAACCTATCGACCACTACCATAATGTTTTTGTTACCATTAGATTCCGGTAAGTCAGTGATGAAGTCGACCGAAATGTAAGTCCAAGGTGATGATGGTAACTCGAGTGGGTGAAGTAAACCGTACTTAGCATGTCGTGGTGTCTTCGTTCGTTGACATGAATCGCACTTATTGCAATATTCCCGTATGTCGTCTTCGAGTATAGGCCAGTAAAAATTCCTTGTGATGAGTTCCAAGGTGCATTCACGACCAAAGTGTCCGGCAATGTATGAGTCGTGTTCCTGATGTAAAACCTCCTTCTGAAATCCCTCAGGCACATATAACCTTCCTTTCCAACACAACATCCCATCACCATCCATACCGAACCTTCTTTCAACATTCTGATCGTTTTCTTGAACCTTCCGTAGAATCTTCCGATACTCCTCATCCTGACCTATTTCCTTCCAAAATCTTCCCTTCACTGTCTCCGTCGACTGACTAATCGTAAATCCTGCCAAACTGATTTCTTCCCAATCTTCATTATCCAGATCCATCGCTCCGACTTCCAACCAATGATCTGGTCCTAACAAGGTTGCCGAAGTTGTACCCCCCTCTTTTAGGACGAACTCCGGGTGCCTTGACAACGCGTCGGCTTTTCCATTTAGCCGTTCCTTTTCGATAAACGATCTTAAAATTGTATTCTTGCAATACTTCTGTCCATCGAGCCTGTCTCCGATTGAGCTTTTGTGTTTGTTCGAAGTATTGAAGGTTCATGTGATCGGAAAAGACTGTTGTTGTGTGTGTTGCTCCTTGGAGGTAACATCTCCATGTTTTGAATGAATATACGATGGCGAGCATTTCCTTGTCGTATATTTGATAATTAAGTTCAGCAGGTGAAAATTTCTTCGTGATAAAGGCGACTGGATGTATTTTGCCGTCATCAAACTTCTGTGAGAGAACCGCTCCCATGGCAAAGTCTGACGCATCCGTTTCGACCATAGCAGGTCTGTCGTCATCGTAATGTCGAAGTATTGGTGTATTTTTTGCTGCAAATAAGATGCAAATCTTATAATAAGCCACCTTGGCTGCCTCTCCGAACTTAAAGTCTTTTCCATCGCCTTTAAGAGTGTCTGTAATAGGTGCGACAATACCAGTGAATCCTTTGATGAATCGTCGATAAAAATTCCATAAACCCATAATGATTTGGACTTCTTTTTGGGTTTTTGGTATCGGCCATTTCGTAATAGCCTCGCTTCGACTTGGTGCCATCTTGAGTCCTTCACCGCTAACCAGAAATCCGAGGAATTCGACCTCTTGTCTATCAAATTCACACTTGTCGATTTCCACCACGAGATTGTTATCTTTTTGGACTTGAAGTATCTTGCCTATATATTAGTGGTGTTCATCTCGTGTTCCTTTGGTGGTGATAATGACATCGTCGATATAGACGACTGTAATTTCGTTAAGTCCTCCTAAGAATGGTTGAAGAATACCGTTCATCCAACATTGAAAGTTGCTGGTGCGTTGGTGAGGCCGAACGGCATAACTGTGTATTCGTACGATCCGAATTTCGTTCTGAAGGCCGTTTTCAATTCATGTCCTTTGGCCATTCGAATTAAGTGATATCCCGATTTCATATCCAACTTCGTAATCCAGGTCGCACCCTTTATTCGACTTTGTAATTCATCTATTAACGGTAGAGCCATCTTGACTTTAATTGTTAAATCGTTAAGTTTTCTATAATCGACGCAAAGACGCAGGCCTCGCCCATTTGGTTTGGACACAAAGAGGATAGGCGATCCTGCTTGTCCCATGGACGGTTTTATTTTTCCTTCTCTTATCATCTTGTCGATGTATTCTTTGAGTAACCTTTCTTCTTCTCTCGAAAGTTGGTATATCGGTCTGACTTTGACCTGATCGTCAGGTACTTTTAGGTTAATCTGGTGATCATGAAGACCGTGAGGGGGTAGCTTTTCAGCTTCGTGAGGGTCAAACAGTAACATCCACTTATGATACTGTTGAGGAAGTGTTTCTGCTAATATGCTGGTTGAGGCGAAGCATAAAGCACCGATGTTGATTGCATTCTTGTGTGTGGCGATGCGATCGTCGTAAGTGATTTTCCAATCTGTGTGAAGATGTCCGTGATTGTAGCATTTCTGTTCGCATTCGGTAAAATGTAAACATCTGTATGTAGCGCCCTGTGCGTTGTGTTGTTTCAAATACCAAGCAGGTATAAGAACATCGTAGTCAGCATGCATCGGCACGATCTCGAACGTTTCGAGTGTGCGATGGTTTCCAAAAGCTAATCCTAATGGTACTGTATATAACCCAGAGAGTTGTGTTGACTTACCGCTAAAATCCTTTGCTTTCATTCCTTTTGAACGTCTGACTACCGGAATCTTAAATACCTTGGCACACTGAGGTGACATGGTAAAAGATGTCAATCCCAAATCCAGCATGGCTCGGACTAGAAACTGCTGTAGTTTTCCATCGCTGTCTGTGTGGTCCACAAAGAACCGATATACGGGTCGTTCGCCAATTCTTGTTTTGGGGATTTTGTGTACGTGTTTTGTTTCATAGTAAACAAAATTGTCGGAAATGTTTTGTCGTTTGAAAGAGTGGTCCTCATCTGAGATGTCGCGGTTTCGTTTGGTAGCCATCCTTTCGACAATGGCTCGGCCACAACGGGTCGTTGAGGGTAGTATCGTTCTACCACTCGTTGTTGGGTTCTTCGTTGAGAAGTTCTTCCAAGGTTTGGATATGGTCATTTTGAACGTCTTCTGGGTAATGTTCTTCGACCTCGTAGATGGTTGGAAGAGCGTCGAGTGTTCTTCCGATTGTTGTATGAGTACCTCCGCAGTTATGTTCTCAATAGCAGGTGTACCATTCCTCGCAACCTACGTGCATTCCCTTGTACCTGGTCCAGGAATCTCCGAACACGGGATCGTCAATAGCGAGACCTCCCCCGTATCGGGCCGTCCTTGTCCAGTAAAGATTCCAAAGGTATGGTGAATCAGGTTGGTCCCAAAAGAACGACTCAAGAGGTTCTTCTGGCTCGTTGAGAATGGTGTCGATGCTTGCGAATGCGTTGAGAGGTTCGGGTTCTGCGAGAGTGCAAGGTGTTCCTGCTAAGTCGAAAAAATTAATACGTCCGTGGTTGTTTGTATCGTGTGGTGTCATAGTTGTAATTGTAGTTGTCTTGTTGCGTCACTACTGACCAGCAGTTTCATCCCTACCGGAATCCTCAGGGTGACGACCGGAATTATAATAAAGGCTTTCTCCCGCCTATCTCTGTATCCTTCACTCCATCTCGATACTTACTATTAATCCGAACTATCCTGTTGTTCCCACCAATTGTCTGCCACATCTGAGTCTTTTTCCTCACTAACGACGGATTCCGAACCGGATGGTATTTCTCCGTCTGAAGTTTCCTCAACCTTCTCTGGTTCTCCAACTACATAGTCATCTCCTTCATCATCCAACTGGTCGTATGCTCCGACCTTCATTTTCTGATATGCTTTCGGGTGACCGAAATCGGCAGTTCCTTTTGACAATTTGATGTCCCGAATGCATTGCATGGTGTTGTGATTGCATTTTCTGTCAGCAGGCCATGCGCAGTGCTGACACTCTTTCGCTGCTCTCCTTCGTGCCAGTTCTCCATTGTCCATTCCCTCCGTCAGCTGGCGAAACGTTTTGCCATTTGAATTAACAAAAGGGTTTGGTTTGGACGATTCTCGGTTCTCTATTCGTCATTGCTTACCCTTTTGTTCAAAACGTTGTCGCTGTCTTTGGAATCCGGAGCCAAGACCCCTGGGCTGTTGGATCTTTCCTCGATCTTTGTTGATTCGTCCGAAAGATGTTTCGGATATCCTTGATTTCCCCATAAATCCGAAATTTCTCTCGTTTGCTTTCCAGACCTCAATATTGTTACCAGCATTGATGATAATTTCTCGAAGTTCCTCATCTGTCTTATCAGACGGATTGATAAGAGTAAGATGCTTAAAGATTTCGGAGGGCAGTTTGCTCATTAGTATAGTCCGATATGCCACTCCAAAAACATTTACTTTTGCGTTCAGGGTATCGAACTCCGTAATCATATCCTGAACATTTCCACCGTATCTGAGTTCGGTGAGTGCTTTGTACGCTGTGTCCTGTTGATGTTTGTTATGGAAACGAGCGTTGATTGCGGCACGGAATACCGACCAACTGCGAGGGTGCTTCCCCGCATGTGCTTCCGATTCCCACTGCATTTACCAAGCCAATACGTGATCCTCCAGTCGTCCACTTACGTACTGAATCTTGAGGCCTGGGCCGGTGAATAAATGTGGCTGGTCTGCGATGAATGCCTCCATACTCATCCACCATACATCAAAATCCTCCGAAGACCTTCCCTTGAATTTTGCTGGGTCTGACAGCCTGAGCCGTGATTTTCGACGTCTCTCGGGCTGTTGAGTGTCCGTCCTTCGATGGTGTCTATTGTTTCCATTTCCCGAGTGGTGAGATCTCGAATGATGTGACCCTGGTGGAGGTGGATCTCCGCCCTCTGGTGGTGGTGGGTTGGATGGCCCTGGTCGAACTTCTTCTGTTGGAGGACCTTCTCCTAATCCAACATCCGTTCCAGATCCCCCTCTTAGACCAACAACCTCTGCTACGTCTGAGTCCGTAATAGGCGAAACACTTCTGCCTCGTTCCTCTGCTTGTTGTTGCCACTGTTGAATTTAAACTCGTCTGTCTGGGTGTACTGGTGTTGATTCTGAGACCTTAGCTCTTTCGAAGGCTGAGGTGAGTCCAGTATGTTCCTTCTGGAGCTTGTTGACCCGTGCTTCCAAAATCTGGTGATCTATCCAAGAAGGTACTTCCTCCGCGAACCTTTTTTCTATCCTTGCCATCCTTTCTTGTTGCGACTTCTTTGCTGCGTTCCATGCTGACATTTTAATCTGGAGTGCTCTTACCTGATTTTCGCACTCCGTTATTCTGTCTCGTAGACTGGCAAATTCCTCCGATGCTTCCTTAACCACATAGTTATTCTGACATTGAAGTGCTGCCAGTCCTGTCCTTGTCTCGCTCAACACTGCGTTGAGAATTTGAATTTGTTCTTCGTGTCCCACGATGACCTGTTGTTCGAGTGCCTTGTCGGTCTCCATTTGCTGACTGAACAGCTGACAACCTAGTCGAACGTCTTCGAATTCCGCCTCGATGGCTTCCTTCTCGCTGTTGCAGGCCTCGACTAGTCGTTGAAATTCCTGATCCAGATGACTGACCTGGGACTGCACGCTGTCGATCATCTCCGTATCTTCGTCCTTCTTGGTGTTGAGATATTGCCTCCTCGAGGCTTCGTATTGTTCTTGCAGTTTCCTGACCCATTCTGGTAAGGGTCTGGAGGGCTGTTTGGATTTCGCGACTCCAGATGACGCTGGTGCCAACTGGTTCACACCTGAGAGAAGTCGGCGCCTGTTGCTGGCCATTGTGAAGTAGTCAAGAGGGGAATGTATAGGGTCCCAAGGGTCGCTGCGATAATCGGGGTTGAATTCTTGTAAAGAAATTGCAGGTTATACAATTTCCGTTGCAGCCTTGTGTATAGTGCTCTGCGCAAAAATGTTGTAACGTAGGTCCCTCCGGATGACCCGTGAATGTTATTCCGCAGCAGCCTCTGTTATTACAAACGATGCAATTTGTAGTCATTAACACTTTTGGATGTGTCCAAAATATTATACTGTTACGGGGATACTTGCTGATAAAGTATGGCCGCCTACTTCCTTAGAAGTCGTATGTATCCTGAAGGTAGTCTTCAGAATCGTCGTAATCGGATTGAACCTCGTAATTTTCGATTGGGAGGTTGTGGTATTCAGAGGAAAGTTCACGTGTATTGAACCAGTGAAAATATTCGTACTCGATATCGTACGTATGGATAAAGATACTTGCAATGCGGAAGTCGCTTGGAGTGATTACTCGTTTGTACAGAGCGCGAGCGTAGAGAACAATAGAGTCAAGGTCTCGAAAATTCATAAAGTATATGTTTAAAGATTAATATTCTTGAAGTAGAAAACAACAATAATATTTTAGTGTCTTGTCCGCTGCTGTGTTCTGACTGTGGATTGCTGCTAGAGCTTGATGTTTTACTTTGCGGGTGCAAAGGTGGTTCTTTTATAGAGCGAGTTACTCGTGTACTCTCTATGACTTCAGCGTTTGTACTAAGATAGCTATGGCCTCCGATCATTAGGCTGGTTACTCGATCTCGGTAGGTTGCGCTACTTTTCCATTTGACGTTCGGCACTTTTTAATGTGCGAGGCATCCCTGTAGGTTATCCTCATGCCGCCAGATTTTGCCACGTAGCTGACAAGCCCGTTTGCTTTTCTTCTGGTCTGTATGCGTTACGCAGAAAATAGGTTTCGGCAACATCCGCTGACGCGTTCATCGAACCATCATTTCCTCTTAGATCTCTCCACTCAATACTGAATTGGATAGTGGGTTGCAGGGATATGTTTACCCTCATAGACTTGCGTCAGCGACCAGCCGCTGCTATGCCACGTATCGCACCTCCCATCTCGCTGGCTTTTACTCCCATTGCAGGGCTGCAGCTTATGTCGGACCAGACTACCGACGATCTGCCGTTACTCGGGAAGTCGACCCACACACAAGTTCTCAACAGGTAGATTGAACTACCGGGGCG
>MU122095.1:1586927-1599433 GCA_014904905.1 Wilcoxina mikolae CBS 423.85
AAAGGATAGGATAGCTGCGGGTGTGACATCGACCAACCATAGTGACAGGTGGCCGAACGCAGATTGCCATGGATGTCCTTCGTACCTCGTACACCAGCTAAGGGAAAACCCCTAACATTCGATATGTTGCGGAAATTGTCAATATATTGGTTTGGTACAATCTCATGAGCTTATTCGGCAAAGATTCCCCGTGTAGCCAATTCGTGGTCCGCAAGCTTGTCTGTTAGTGTTAATGGGCAGTGCTTGGGGAGTGTGGAAACTTACCATATAAATTGCTGCGGTGGATATATCACC
The DNA here is from genome assembly GCA_014904905.1 of Wilcoxina mikolae CBS 423.85. Lineage (NCBI taxonomy): Eukaryota > Fungi > Ascomycota > Pezizomycetes > Pezizales > Pyronemataceae > Wilcoxina > Wilcoxina mikolae. Next base: position 1,587,222 of record MU122095.1, read on the forward strand.
CCGCAGAGCCTCTTTCAAATATGAACACACTTGCTCGAAGCTCTCTGCAGATAACCTGTCCACATCGGTCGGATATGAATCCTCGATAAGGATCCTGCAGAAGAATATATCGAGGGCTACATTCCACCAATCCTTCGACACCCCAATGTCACCTACCTTGCGTTTTAGCCAGCGCCCTATATCCACGAGAGACCGATCCCGCTTTTGCCACTAGGTGTGTCTGGGTGGGAAGTTGCTCGAAGTGAAGCTAAGGAAACTTACCTGCCGACCATGCTCTTGGTTGCCGGGAGGAGTAGCGTTGGATAATCGGTGTGACTAGGGTTCATTGTCACAGTTCAATTCCTGAGTTCGATGTCAGAGTCGATTGAAGAGATAGTCATTATCCCCAGCCAGTTCCTAGACTCGCAGGATGATGTTGTTGAATTGCCATTGTAATCGCCCTCGTCATCGTTATCGTCAAAGCTGATAGACACTTGCGACTAAGCATTGTCAGTGACCATTGTCAGAGTTTGACGCCAGAGTCTGATATGGAGATGGATATTACCTCCCCTGGGATTCTAGGCACCGGAACAGTTCTGCGGCGACACGGTTGTGGCAATTGCTCATCATCGTCATCGTCATCGTCATCATCAATGTCGGGATACACTCGTGACTAAGTTATTGTCAGAGTCCATATCAGAGCCCATGTCAGAATTCAATGTCAGTGCCCGATGCAGAGATGTATATTACCTCCCTTGGGATTCTAGGTACCGGAACTGTTCAGCGGCGAGACTGTTGTGGTGATTACTCATCATCGTCATCGTCATCGTCATCGTCAATGTCGGGAGATGCTCGCGACTAAGTTATTGTCAGAGTCCATGTCAGAGCCCATGTCAGAATTCAATGTCAGTGCCTGATGCGAAGATGTATATTACCTCCCTTTGGACCCCGGACTCTTGAGCCATTCTCCATTGCCATCCATCATCACAATCATTACCATAATCGCCACCTTCCAGTCGTTGCTGGATGCAGCCTCTGGAGTGTGGATCATTGCGCCTTCTTGTGTCGCACTGGGATGGATCGCGATCACCATGCGTCCTGCGACTGGATTTCAAATCACTCCGCCCGCTGCTGGAGTTTTTGGAGCGCTTGGTACTTTTCGAGTATGCCATCCTGTTTGTTGTAAGTATCAGGCGTGTTGGATTGTGATGGGGGTGAAAGTATTGGCTTTTAATGTACCCAGAGACCACAGCTTATCACCGTTTATGTAGCATTTCCATCTCTCTCAATATGTTCAGACCTCCATACCTTGAAACCCATGTCAGAGCGATGGAAATTGTCAGAGTTGTAGTTAGTCCGTATGTGGAGTGGTAAGGACCCGGTGTGAGAGTTGAGGTTATGCCGTATATGTGGATATCAGTTAGACTGCCGTGTCAGAGTTGAAGTTAGATCGTATGTCGTGACGTTGGGACCATTTGTCAGAGTTGTGGTTATGCCGTATATGTGTCTATGTCACAGTCGGCCATCAGAGTTGATATCACTTAGACTGCCGCGTCAAAGTTGAAGTTAGATCGTATGTCGTGACGTTGGGACCGCTTGTCAGAGTTATGGTTATGCCGTATATGTGCCCATGTCAGAGTCGGCCGTCAGTGTTGATATCAGTTGGACTGCCGTATCAGAGTTGAAGTTAGATCGTATGTCGTGACGTTGGGACCTCTTGTCAAGTAGAAGTTAGAATATACGTGAGTTGCTTGTCAGAGAAAAAGTTATAAGGGATTCACCACCCTTTCACTGCTTTTTCTATTGCTCAGACTTGAATATTGGGCCACACCACCAGACACCTATCTCGCAACCACTTAGGGATCACTTTATGTGGATCCCAACACACCAGTGTCGCTTGATATGGTTCAACGTGGCATCCAGAATCATGAGAGTTAAAGGGGCAGAGGCAATCCTGAATCTTGTGCTCATGCAAATCAAGCCAAATCTCTCCATCAATACTCCGTAGTCAACGACTGCTCTGCTGAACAGTAGGTGAACAAAAGGAAGGACTTATAACTCGAATGTTGCATTGTATATAGAATATTATCATGAATCTGCACATAGTTAGAGGTTGCAAGGCTTTGTGGTGCTTGAGGATGTATCTCAGCTTCATACACATACTTAGGTATGTACTATAGGAAAACTTACCTGGCAAATGTCTCAAGCCACCAATTAACCTGGGTGCGGCCTGGCACCCTTAATTTAACATCCCTGCCAGCAGCATTGATAGAAGCCTACAATCCCTACTAGTGCTCAATACAATGGAGAACTATAGGCAACTCGGGTAGGTGGCTCTGACAAGTGCGTCTGACAGTTCCAAAGGCTCATCTTATACTCCGACACTAGTTTCAGTCTTAGATAATGATAACCCAAGACAGTACGTTTCGCGTCAAATGAATCATAACAAAAACTGTTTAAAACAACGCTAGAGGATACGGTACAGTATCAGAGTTGTCACGGCAGTGTCAGTGTTAGAGTCGTCACAGTTGTGTTAGTGTCAGAGTCGTCACAGTCACCAGAGCAGTATAAGAGTTGTAAACGCAGTGTCAGAGTCATCAAGGCATTGTCAGAGTTGTCAACACAGTATCAGAGTTGTCACGGCAGTGCCAGAGTCGTCAACTCAGTGTTAGAGTCGTCACGGCAGTGTCAGAGTCTTCAAGGCAGTGTCAGAGTACCAATTACCTTCCATTTGATGATATCTGAATATAAAATGAACAAAACACAAACATAAACTACCAACCTGATCCGAAAGCCTAAGAAACCCAATCCCAAAAACCTTTACAGTAGATACCAGTCAATTGGAAAATAAGCGAGACGTACAGGAATCAGTCATTCAAAAGTCCGGCCTTCCATGGCCCAATCACATCCAAGAAACCAAATACAATAATGCCAAGAAAACCCCACCCCAAAAAACCCAAAAGGAACCTAAAAGAAGCCCAAAAGAACGTAAAGAAATCCAGTCTCATCCCGAGGAAATATTAACTCCCATCCAAATCAATATCCATCGCATCATCATCGAGATCTGATTGACCAATGATTCTTGATTTCAACATGTCTGGAGAGATTTTACCAATCAGGGCATCATAGACCTCATCTACATCCACGTCTGTGCAGGCTTTGGAGATCACCCCAAATGCATAAAGCACCGGTTGCTGTTTCAATCTCATTGCCACTTCGATCAATCGGTCAATTGTGGCCATGTTGAACAAGCGGTGTGTGCACTAGGTATATTGTTATCCAATCCGACGAACGCGCAACCATGCCTGATGCTCCATGGCATAATTGACTCCCTGCTCCAGCATGATTAAGTTCCGGCAATTATAGTGAAGATTAAGACCCTCATTGCTTGTCATATACGACAATACTAGAACCTGGACTCCATCCTTTTGGATGAACTTCTCTTAAATTCTGGCATGGGCATCGGTGCCCATGGAACTATAGATAGCAAAGCAGTTATAGCCTATGACACGGCAGTACTATATAAAGTCAGTGACAGAAGTCAGGATGTCAGAGTTGATGTCAGAGTTGATGTCAGAGTTGATGTCAAAGTAGGAGAAGTGTCATCAAAAGGGGAGTACTGACCTGTTCGACAAACCACTGTATAATAGGCCAATACACCCACAGTATCACCTTCTCACTATTGTTCTGATTGTTCTTGCCCAAAGGCATGTTCTTGCGGAGCCAATTCTTCAACCAGGCCGATTTTGGAGCCCCCTACCTCATTGCAGCCTCGAAGCGAGAATGACTCCTATTCGTTACCTGGTTGGCGGAAGGTATCCGATCGGTCTGCCCTGGGAAAGCGGCAGCGAACATCTTAATGATTTCTGCCACCTTGATTATATTGGGCCTTCTATTGTCATACTTATTGCTCTCCCACAACATTTGGGCTGGGCTGGTCTCTGGAAACATTGTTGCGGGACCAAGGACTGGGGCAAGAGCAACGATTCGAATGAATTGCCAACGAGGTTGGAATCTCTTCATTTGTTTCTTCCCATCATTTGCCACCGGCGGTTGTCCATCATCGTCTGCTGTTACACCGGTGATGCTATCCTTCAACTGCATGTAATTGTAGTCTACTAATTTCCGGTAAACATTGCGCCCACCTGAGGCTTCAGTGTACGTGACCAGATGGCATTCCATTACCATTTGACGGATATTAATGATCGGCTGCAGATTATCGAACGGGATTCTACTGACCATGGTCCGTCGGAGCATCAATGTCCTTAATATGATGAAAGAACTGTCACCAACTGCTAGCTCAAAGCGTTGCCGCTTTGCCACGGATTCCTGAGTTTGACTCGATTGCCTTCGCAATGATCCGATTGATTCAATTAGATGGAGCAAATACCAGTCCCAGGCCTGGATGGTGTAGTGGATAAGAGATCCATACCGAGGGCCTCGTTGGTATGGGTTAGCTATTTTCGCGAATTCAGCATCAGGTGCTGTGTCAAATACGGGATTCATTTCATTCGGCTGCCAGTCATCCACTTGTGGTTGCATTGCTGCATGGTCAAAAGTGTCACGAGGCAAATTTTCTTCCAACCATGAATCGCACTGTAGAAAAGTCACAACCCAACGTAAGTCCTCAATCCCATTTACCAGCGGAGTCGGAGTCAACATCAATTTAAACTGTGGCTCAAGGCGGAACAATGCTGCAGCCTGGAAAGGACTATAACTTGCAGCTGGGGTGTTGACTAGGATTCCGTCAAGCCTTCTTGTTTTTCCAACCGGCATCCCACAGACTCTGTGTTTATGACCCTCATCAATAATGATCCGCCGAAACTGACCAGGGTCCCAAGAACTGCTCACGTCATATCCCACGATGCCCTGCCGCTGGTAGTAGGTTTCGATAGTCGTAATCACAACATATTGCCATGCGTGACCACTTTTTATAGCTTCACGATGATCATTTGCTCCCCAAAATATAGATCCATAATGGAGACGTAATTTGAGCTCGGTATATTCTTTTATTGCGTTTTCCCATTCCAGTACCATTGGTTTTGGGCTATTTCAAGATTAGTTTCAGTTGCAAAAATGAGAAGATATGTTTCGATATCCGGCTTACCATAATATCAATGTTGGGAGGTGAACCTCCCAACAAGGCTTTGATGGTGCCTTTTCGACTTTCTGTCCCTTTTCTTCCCGCGCTTTAATATCATCTATCTTGCTCTGCCACAGCTCAATTCCAGGAGGCGATTGTTTCAGTAATTGCTTGTACTTATTGACTTGGTGACAAATCAATGTCAAGGCTGTCATGGTCTGGTAACTGTCAGTATTGTGCTGTTGTCAGAGTGTAAAAGGATTACCTTGCCGGTACTGCAATCATCAGCCAATAGTCCACCCTGCTCCAGGCCACTTTCCTTGTCCGCCATCCAATTAACAGCAACAATTTGGTGTGGGTGGAGCTGGGTTGTTGTTCTTAGTGGCAAAAATGTCCTGTTTTCCATGGTAATTCCTAATGCTTTACACAACTCTTCCATATTCTCTCTCTGAAAATCTTCGTTGTTCATTAAATCAGCCAGCCTACAAATATAATTAGCCGTATTCTAAGTTGACAGTGCCTCATTGGTGCTACAACAGCTCTGACAGAGACTCTGACATCGGTGCTGCAACGGCTCTGACAGAGAGACTCTGACAGCACCTCTGATAGAGAGACTCTGACAGCGGCTCTGACAGAGGGACTCTGACAGCGGCTCTGACAGAGAGACTCTGACAGCGGCTCTGACAGCAGCTCTGACAAAGACTCTAACATCAGTGCCGAAGCGACTCTGACAGAGACTCTGACATTGGGGCACATAGCAACTTACCAGTCTTTATAGACATTGTTCATCGTTTCATCCTTCAGTGCTTAGCTCTCAACGTCATTGCCAGTGCCTCCTTCATGTTCCGTTACGGCCATGTTGTTGAAGTCTGCATCATTTTGATTTATATTCTCTATGTCTTCCATCTCGAAATTCAGGTCCACTGGTTCAACAGGCGGAATATCTGGGTTTGAAGGAGTACCAATGTTAGTTATCGGCAAGAGCTCTGGTTCATCGTCATCCATTTGTGCAGCTTCGGGTGCTAGCTTTTCATCCTCTTCATCATCATCGAGGTTGATGACCTTGTGGGCTATGGGAATAATCGATTGGAGAGGATCCTCAAAGTCCTCATCGGGGTCGGGCTTAACTGCGACAGGTGTTTCTCGAAAGTTGGGATTGATTGTTGTCTTTACATAAATGGCATCTATGTCAGAGTCGTCCATAGGTACGGTCTCTGGTGCGGTGTAGAACGCTATAGAAAGGCGACAACCAATCTCCGCAATTGTACATGCCGCATTCCAAGTATCTGCAGTTAGTAGCCGATTTTTCCATTGGTACCGGGAGATTATGTCTCCATCCTCTGGCCGTAAATAGTGGGTGGACGCTATGCATCGCTCAAAGACCCTTGTAAATTCCGCAAGGTGGAATTGTTCAGTTATAAATTGAACGAGTTCTTCGTACGAGGTAGGTGCCCCAGGTTCGTGCATGAAGTCCTTGATTGCAACAGACGCTGGGTCATGGTCGACAGGGAAATCTGATTCATACCAATGGATAAGAAGATCAATTGCAGCCGTTTGCCATACCCGTTGTGTCCTTGAGGTTTCTGGGATAGATAGCGCTGGCGAACTTGATGCATAACGTTTTACCGAAGACCTCTCGGAATCTGCGCCAATCGACAGAGGTGAATAATCACGTGTAGGGGGGATTGGTGGTGGTTGTGCATGCCTAGATCTCGGTGGCAAGGGCGATCTGGGTGGCAAGGGCGCCCCCCGAGAGGTAGGTGTTGGTGTTGATGAGGATCCTCCAGCGCGGGTAGTTGACCTTCCCCGGGCTGCTGATTCCCCCTGAGGCCATAACCCGGAAGGGCCTGGCGAGCTGGAACCCACTTGGACATTGGTGGTACGATTTACTGGTGTACTCGGACCTGACTTCGGCGATGACTTTTGCGGTAGGGCTGGCTTTGATTTTGATGGCCCAGGTTTTGCTGCGCTCAGTGCTACTAGCTTGGCGGGCGGCATAGGTTTAGTTGAGGTGTTGCCAGTTTTCGCAGCATTCCGAGTCTCTTGCCTTAACAGGCATGATACTATATGACCCATGGCTCCAAGGTCGTCATCAATGAGGGCAGTCTGGGGCGTGATTCCCAGAAGATCCCGGGCCTCCTCTACGCGCGAAATCATGATGTCAACAAACTCCTAATGTCAGAGTCAGAGTCAGAGTCAGAGTCGGCCCGCTATGAGGAGTAGAAGATTTACTAACCTGGTCATATATCTTTACCTCGCCTGGCTTCAGAGCTGGATAAAGTTTTAGCAGGCTGTGGGCAGGAATAACTTTGCGGTTATGTCGAGTCTTCCACTGTTTAACTTCGTCCAGGTGTCGCTTGAATAATTGCCGCGCAAACACATTATCGATATCCTGGGTTGACTTGTTGAGCACACCGGCAATGTTCTCTTTTGTGCAATTACTGCTCGATGGCCACGTATAGGGTTGTCGCTTTGGTGGCATGGTGACGTTTAAGATGAGAGAGATGGGAAAGCGATTGAAGATAGAGTTGTGGGAGATATGAGTAAGAGATTACTAGAAGATAGAATGAGAGATATACTGTACTAGAAGGGGAGGTTTAGACGTACTTATCTATTCCTCACGTACCAGATGCTGCCTTTCTCTACAAAAAACATACTAACACGCTCGATGCAAGCCGAACCGAGTTGGGGAGCTGGAAGCGTATAGTTACTTTTGAGAAGGCATACATGAAGAAGATTCTGAAAATCTAGTTTGAAGAGAGGGGTTGATTGAAAATGCAAAATTGAAGGTTATGTTGAGACAGACCGCTGTGTTGAAATGGCGGGGCTGGAAGGCAGAGGGCCTACCGTCAACACTCCGCCGCACCTCTCACGGCATCCAAAGGGAATTGGTGAGAAAGAGCGGTTCTGGCTCGAGGAGCGTAGGAAGAGGGTGAGAGAATATGAAAGGCTACCCGGCCGTAAGAAATCATGCAAATTGCGTGGTTTTATGAAGTCTTCGGAAGGTGTGAAGGAGACCAAGAGTTGAGAGAAATAGAGTGTGTATTTTTCTGTCTGGATTGCTGGATGATGGCTATCTACCCCGGAGTCTCCCAAATATATATACTTCCCGTCGCTCAGTCCATCTCCGTCATCCCTGTATCTCCGTACGTCCCCCTACCCTGCCAGCTTCCCCTGTCAAACTGAGTGGCGGTGGTGGTGAGAAACGGATTTTCCCACCACAACTCCTCCCTGGCCCTTTGTGCGAAGCACACTTCTCCTCTTTCATCCCATATAACCTTATACCTGCACCCGAAAGAACATAAAAATAACATAAACCCAAAGGAAAACCATAAACCCAAAGAAAAACCATAAACCCAAAGAAAACCCATAAACTCAAGAAGAACAAAGAAAAACCATACAGACTCTAACTCCTTGCGTACTAGCTTGTTCCTGCTACCCTCCGTATCTGCCTTTCTTTTCCCATGGCCTCTTGCAAAGAACGAGATGTTGCCAAGCCAAGTATCGAATCGAACTATCGCCTCACACATCGTATATACGGCCGCCATGACTTGTGCCCCAGCTTCTATGAACAACTCAGGGTCTTCGTTTACTGCCTGTTGGAAGATGGGTACGGCTTTGTTCCCCATCTATCTCTCATGATATGCCAATATCCTTGTTTCGTCTTCCAACATTTTCTTGAGGTCCGGGTCGAGGCCGAGCCAATCTAGAAGGCAGCTGATGTGTTCTTCACTTTCGGTATCGTTGTCGGAACTGCTACCTTCGCTGTTGGGAGTGGGAGGCCGGTCGGTCTTTTGGGAACCCTTCAACTTGGAATCGGTAGACTTCTCTGGGGTTGTACCGGCCTCTTTTTCCGCGGGAGTTGGCAGGATCATATCGGCCTCTTTTTCGACGGGGGTTGGCGGGATCGTATCGGCCTCTTTTTCGGTGGGGGTGCCAGCTCCATCCCTAGACCTGTCCTCGGCCAGATCCATCAAGAGTTCTCCAATGCTACTCCCATCCTTTTCCTCTTCCATCCCAGTTTCCTTGGTTGGCGGGGTTGGTGGTGGAAGCATCTTGCTCTTATCGGGGGATGGAGGTAGTATGGGTATCCCGTGGTCGGCAGGCGGTACTGATGGTGAGATGGTGCGAAGTCGATTGACGTGATTGCGGTCATCCATGGCAGGGTAATAACTAAGTGGCATTACTAACACCCGGTACCATTTCAGGCCCATGGCTTTGTAGTCAATTCGTTCTTCCAGCTGAGGGCAGCCATTATCCAACAACTATTTCGCTTCCTGGAAGTCTCCGGAAGTATACCACTTGTTGGCTTTCGACTTCCGGTTTAACTTGGTGAGGCGGTTGATGTATGCGTGATTGAGGCATCTCTTCGCTAATTCGGGGTCTCTGGATGTTTGGCTGGCGATCGCGGTTAATCTCAGCCACTTCTCACTTCCACTGGAATCGCTTAGGATTTCCTGGAGTTCGGGATGGTGTTGACAGAGGTCCCCCAGCTTCTTCGTTGCTCATGTCTTCCTCTGCTGGGCGGAATAGTGTTGCTTGATCATCTTTCTTACCCTGCCTGAACGATCAAGGGCCTTTAGGAAATCATTGTACCGTTTGTATTTCAACTTTCTCCAGTCTAGGTTTCTCTCCGCGAAGTTCGATAGCCATACGAGTTGGGCGATGGCTGCATCGGTAATGTCATCAACGAGGTCATAGACCTCATGCATGAAATCAGCCTGGCCTTGGGGGGAAAATTCACGAGCGGCCATCTCTACAGCTTCTTGTAACGATCTGACAGGTCTATTGGAGAAAATATCCCTGCTGAGTTGTGATAGTGTCTGCGATGAAAGGGATACTGGAGAAGGATCGCTTGCGATAGTAGAGATATCCGAGGAGGAGGCATGTGTAGTAACGGCGGTGGTGGTGGCTGAGGTGGTGGTGGCTGTGGTGGTGGTGGTGGCTGCGGTGGTGGTGGCTGCGGTGGTGGTGGCTGCGGTGGTGGCGGCTGCAGTGGTGGCGACTGCGGTGGTGGTGGAGTCGAGATTTGTAGCGGTGGTGGTGGTAATTAAGGGCGCTTCGAAATCCATGACATTGTTGAGTGCTGCTGCAATGTCGTTGATTGACGTAAACCTCATGTCGGTCGTCGGTTATGATTGAGATGGTGATATTGGGTGCAGTCGTCGGTGTGCAAGGAGGGTTGAACGATACAGTGCAGTGACTGTCTTTCCTTAGGACCGTGGGAGGGGGGGCTCTTTATATACCTGGGTGGGGTATCTTCAAGTTGAACCGTTTTCTTCTTCATCCAGTTTCTATGTCGTTCCCGATTTCCCTAGTATGCTCCTCTTGTATCTCTTCACAACTTCTTCATTTCTTCCCCTCCTGTTTCCTCGCTTGTACTCGGCGATTGAGCATATCTTGTTCTTCGTTCCTGTTGTCGGTGGTGAATTTTCTGCCCACTCCTGCCATAGTTGTCGCTTCTTTTATCTCGAGGTTACTAAAGGGTTAGGGGAGAATGGTAGGGATTTTTGGTGTAACGTGGGTGTAACTTAGCCAATAGGAATATTTCTTCGCCCTCCATCTCGCAAATCCACGCAATTTGTGTGGTTTTAGTGTAACGTGGGTGTAACTCAGCCAATAGGAATATTTCTTCCCCCTCCATCTCTCAAATCCACGCAATTTGTGTGGTTTCGGTATCTTCAACTCTTTTTGTCATGGTCCATGCAATGGATCTCCTCCCTTCCCCCTCTTTCCTCCCCCCTGTCTTTCCCATCATTGTCTGGACGGGTGGTCTGGTGGTACCGGATGTGTGGCGTTCCATATATCCACTAGCTCCTTACATCCCGTCATATCCTCCGCCCGTACCCACGATCGTTTCTCCCAGTCTTTCCACTTGATTAAATACATCCATCCTCCTTCTATATATTTCCGGCCTGTTACTGCCTCCACCTTGAATTCCTCGAATTCCTCCAATTTCTCTTCTTGTGTGGTATTAGGCATACTAATTTCTCGAGCACCGTGTATGCCTTCGTTGCGAGTAAAGAACTTCTTGAGTCAGCTACCATCTATCCAGCCCGCGAGCTCTGCTCCGTCTAGCTCCGCCAGTCGATAAGTTCCTGTTACGGGGATACTTGCTGATACAGTATGGCCGCCTATTTCCTTAGAAGTTGTATGTATCCTGAAGGTAATCTACGGAATCGTCGTAATCGGATTGAACCTTGTAATTTTTGATTGGGAGGTTGTGATATTAAGAGGGAAGTTCACGGGTATGGAACCAGTGGAAATATTCGTGCTCGATATCGTACATATGGATAAAGATACTTGCAATGCGGAAATCGCTTGGAGTGATTGCTCGTTCGTACAGAGCGTGAGCGTAGAGAACAATAGAGTCAAGATCTCGAAAATTCATAAAGTATATTTGTAAAAATAAATATTCTTGAAGTAGAAAACAACAATAATATTTTAGTGTCTTGTCCGCTGGTGTGTTCTGACTGTGGATTGCTGCTAGAGCATGATGTTTTACTTTGCGGGTGCAAAGGCGGTTCTTTTATAGAGCGAGTTACTCGTATACTCTCTATGACTTCAGCGTTTGTACTAACATAGCTATGGCCTCCGATCGTTAGGCTGGTTACTAGATCTCGGTAGGTTGCGCTACTTTTCCGTTTGACGTTCGGCACTTTTTAAAGTGCGAGGCATCCCTGTAGGTTATCCTCATGCCGCCAGGTTTTGCCACGTAGCTGATAAGCCCGTTTGCTTTTCTTCTGGTCTGTATGCTTCACGCAGAAAATAGGTTTCGGCAACGACCACTGACGCCTTCATCGAACCATCACTTCCTCTTAGATCTCTCGACTCAATGCTGAATTGGATAGTAGATTGCAGGGATATGTTTACCCTCATAGACTTGCGTCGGCGACCAGCCGCTGCTATGCCACGTATCGCACCTCCCATCTCGCTGGCTTTTACTCCCATTGTACGGCTGCAGCTTATGTCGGACCAGACCACCGCCGATCTGCCGTTACTCGGAAAGTTGACCCACACACAAGTTCTCCACAGGTAGATTGAACTACCGGGGTGCAGTTAACATATGGAGTCCCTAGACAGTATAGTTATCCCCATAGTAAAGTCCCTCTTCTCGAACTCTGACGTGTGCCTGCCGGGGAGTGTAGGG
>MU122095.1:1599758-1690262 GCA_014904905.1 Wilcoxina mikolae CBS 423.85
TATTGGATAGGCGTGTGTCGTGCAAGACTTCGTCGCTCAAAGGATAGGATAGCTGCGGGTGTGACATCGACCAACCATAGTGACAGGTGGCCGAATGCAGATTGCCATGGATATCTTTCGTACCTCGTACACCTGCTAAGGGAAAACCCCTAACAGTTCCCATGCTCTGGGCAATTTCTATGACACGGCAGGATCCTCGCCACCTGGCATCCAGTTTGGCGCCGTGAGACTGCTCTATCTTTATTTCGTGTACAAGAGCTAAATCGCCAGTTTGGAGGTCTTCAGCTCGGAGGTTGGCTGCTTGGTCAAAGTAATGTTTGTTGGCGTCTCTCGAATCCTTTAGGTTTTGTATGGCAGCATCGATTTCTTCTTGCCGTCGTTCCAGCTGCCTTGTTCTAGCCGTTAGCAGTGACGCTGTATCGTCGATTCCTTGGGTCCAGTTGGAAGTGTTCCATGTCAAGTTCCCCAGCTCTATCGGATGTACGACATCTTGGCCGAACATAAGGCGGAAGGGCGAATATCCGGTCGTACGTCTGACGTTGATCCTGTCGGCCCAAAGCACAGCTAGTAGGTGGTCAATCCACATCTCTTTCGGTTCGTCGGAGCAGGCCGTGAGTTTGGATAGCGCATGTGCAATCTGTCTGTGTCCTCTTTCGATTACTCCATTAGCAGCGGCATGGTATGGGGTTACGGTGATCTTCCGGATATTGTAACGTTTATGGAGGTCTGACCATTTCTTGTTTTCTGCTTCTCCGTCCACCACGACACTTTCTGGGGTTCCGAACCGGCAAATTATTTCCTTGTAAAAGAAGTCGGCTACATTCTCCGATGTACTCTGTTTTAGTGGTCATGCCTCTGCCCACCCGCTGAGATATTCCCTGGCTATCACCAGCAGGTGGTACCCATCCTCCGTTTTGGGCATGTACGAAATGTCCATTCCCACTCGCTGCCATAGGTGACTAACAGTTAGGCTTTTCAGGGGTTCATCATATCGTAGTGGCGCTCTCTTCTCGTACTGCTCGTACGTTTTCACCCAGTCTTTGATGTCGACGTACATTTCAGGCCACCAGTACCGCTCAACTACCTTTCGTACCGTTCCTTCCCTTCCACGATGCCCGCTTAGTTCGTGTGCAGCTTCCATTGCTTTCCTTTACTGCTCCGTGCTTACCAACACCCTTGCCGGCTGTTCATTGGTTTTCCGTCTCCGGTAGAGTACCCCGTCTGAAACGAGATATTTCGTGGCCTCCCGCCGAAATTGCTTCATCTCCTTTGAAGTATTCCCTTCCAGACGCTTCAGGTTTCCCAGAAATGTGCCTATCTCCTTCCATCTCCCTTTATATTCCTCCACCAGTCTTAACCCAACAAATGGTTCATAAGCTCTCTCCTTCCTCTTTCTTTCCGGACCTTGTTCCACCTGTATCCCCCGTAAACCTGCTTCAATTGTTTCTTCTAGATCATCCTCCTCCTCTGGCTCGGGCTCCCCTTCCCCTCGCGGTCCCCGCGAGAGACCATCAGGACCTCCGTTGATCCTTACTGGAACGTGTTTAACGTCAAAATGGAACAGCCGTATCCACGCGATCCAGCGGATGACCAGTCCTCCTTGCAGGTTGTTGGCGGGTAAATTTAGTTGATACACTAATGTGTTAGCGTTTGTTTCCACGAGGAATCTGACTCCATATATGTAGTTGCGAAACTTCTTGAGTGCCTTCATCAGTCCACGGCACTCACGTTTCCACGCGTCATATCTCTTCTCGGCTTTGTTCCAAAGCCCGCTCTCATAGCAACACGGGTGCTGGTCCTTGTTTTCATCTTCCTGCTGTAAAATCGCTCCCCACCCTTCTAGGCTGACATCAACTCCCACGACTATTTGCCCAGCGCCATCGCTAACGTCTAACGTCTTCAATGCAGGAGCATTGCAGAGGGCTTCTTTCAAAATTGCTATGGCTTTCTTCTCTTCATCCTCCCATTGAAACTCGACGTCCTTCCGCGAAATCCGGAATAGATGGCCCGCGACAATTGCATACTCGGGTATCCATATTCGATAGTATGTGCAAAAGCTCAAAAATGCCCTGCACTCGGTACGGTTCCCACACCGGGACCAATTCCACACATTGTCGACCTTTGACAGTTGTGGCCACCTTCCCGCTGCTCTGCAGACAAACCCGACTATTTTTACTCTGTTCCAGCACCAGTCGAATTCTTCTCCTGAAATGGTGGCTCCAGCTCTCTCCATATTGGCAAGTACGTTATCCAGGTTCTGGAGGTATTCCAGTACAAACCTTCGAACTCCAGACAGCCCTTCTACTTCTTTGTCCCAGTATCGACTTTTCGGACCTTTCACTCAGACATCGTCGATGAATACTTCCCCGATTGATCCCAGTTGGGCGTTTAGTATTTTCCAAGATACTCACACAAATGCCGATACCGAATTGGTGGCTCCCTGTATGACTCTGGTCGGCCGATACATCCCTTGAGCAGTCTGAAAGGCCATATATTCCCGGCTATTCTCATGCAACACTTTTTGGTCGTAACCTGAGTGGAAGTCAATCAGTGAAGAAATGGGCAGACCGGCGAAGGCTTCGGAAAATCTTTGACGTTAGGCGGTATTCCGGAGTCTTACAGCGTATGCCGATTCGCGCTCACGGCAGAGATGATGAAGCAGTACTTCCCATTCTTCTTCGGAACTAAGAAGTGAGCATTCGTGTAGGGGCCCCAAACAGGCTCGAATAGGCCCTGACGAACCCTTTCTTCTATCATCTCTTTTTCCAAGGGAATGACTTTCTTGGGTATGTGGAATATACAATCCTTCCAGACTTTGTGACCAGGCTCCAGCCGGATGCGATGGGGTGGCTCGACCTCGTCGCTAATCGTTCCCAATTCCTCCCATGTCCATGAGAGAGTGTATTCTCTATTCGATAGCATTCCCAGGAGGGCTTCTTTTTGCTTCGACCATAATATGCTCCCTATCCGCAGCTCTCGTACTCTCTCAGGCGTTAACCTTCCACCTCTTTCTCTGCGGGAGAACTTGGGAATAAACCACTCGTCCCAAGGGCCTGATATTGGTACGGCTCAGGCGATAGCTCTTCCTCTCCAGTCAAGTCCAGCATCTGGTATACTTCCATCCAACAAGGGAACAGGCTTCACTTTCTGGGCAATGCATTTGTAATGGGCACACACCCAGGCTGCTTTGATGTTGTCATCTAAGTTGCAATTCGCTGAAAGAAAGTACGAGGAAAAGGGTTGTATTTGACTAAGTTCCGGTGCCATGTTATTTTTAGAAACCCACGCAAAAGTCGTGGATTCTCTCCCGGTTACCCTCTTTTCCTTCACCAGAGCCTCTTCTCTCATCGACCACTCCTCTGCTACCATCCTTCTACCCAACTCTCCGACTACTAGCCCCTCTTCTTCTTCCCACTCATCCTCCCAATTTACACCTCTTCCCAGCAGCTTCCTCACTGCCTTCGATAGTCCTCCTTTTCTGACTGACTGTTCTTCTTCTTCCTCAACCGATCGTTCCTCTTTCCCTGCAGACGCCCTCTTTCTATCAATTGACTTTTTCTCCTTTCCTTTTTTACTATTCACCCCTTTCTCCTTCCACTCTTTCCTCTCAGAAAACTCCAACCCCTCCCCTTCGTGGTGCTGGGCCCTATCCTTCCTAGTCGCCCTTACTTTAACTAGGCGTATAAGTTTCCCGAGCTGCTGGCGAATCTATCTCTTTTGTCTCTCGGAAAGGTAGCGACAAACGTCACCTGTTCTGACCCATCAACGGCGGAGATGGTGATCTCACAACTGGTATCATCTAGGTTCCTCTCACACTTCCGTGCGTATGTTTCCCAGGGGCGGGCCAAAATAACCTGTTCAGATCCCGATTTTGCTAAAAAGATAGGTACCGGAATGACAATACCATCGATGTTGACTGGCACGGTCTCTGCTACTTTCGTCAAATCAGACCGATTGACATCGGCAGTGATCATCTTCCAGTCGGTACGTTTTCACCCGATGTTCAATTCTCTGGCGATTACTTCGCTCATCACGCAGATCTTAAATCCCCCATCGATGAGCATGGAAAGCTCGAGCCCATGTATCTTTCCGAGAACGGTTGGTGGGGCCCTTGCGTACCGGAACTCGGTGTGTCCAACGTGACCTTTCAGCCCGGAAAAGGCAGAAACCTGAGCGATTCTGATCTTCTTCGGGGCGGCTGGTGTCCTGGCTACAACTCATTTGTCTTTGGGAACTGAGACCGTTTTGGCTTTTGGCAGTAGTCAAAAGGTCAATTCACCGGTTTCTTTCTCTTGACGGGCTAGAATAGTGTAATCGAGTTGGCTGCTTCCAAGGACCTCGTAGTTTCCAGTATCCAGGGCTGGTGCTTTCTTTCGTGGTGCTTTTGGAACCTTCGGAGTCTTTGCAATCGTGTTTTCGATGGGGTCTGTTTTGGCCAGTTGCTTGCTGAATGCCACTGCTTTTCTGTTAGTTCGTTTTTCTTTGTTACTAGCACTCGTTGTAACTTCCCGAACTTCTTCTTCAATACGTGCCCGCTTATCATCACCCCTGGTCACCTCATCCACCCTCTTCTTTCTCTCATCCACGAAGGCATATCCTGTCTGTGTACGCACAACTGCCGACCTTTTCTCTCTTTCTTCCTCGTCTAGACCTACATCTCTCGCCTCCTCCTCTTCACTTTCCTCTTCCTCTTCCGCACTGCTTTCGCCTTGCCCCTCTTCTTGTTATTCATCGTCATCTCACAGTTCCTCGATACAGTCTTCGTTACCTTCTTCCTTACCTTCCTTACCTTCAGACCAACCTGAGTAATACCCATCAATCTCCGACAGCTGTCGAGCGATTTCTGAGCGGAAGGCAGTCACCTGAGCGCTGGCCCCCTGAAACAGTTGAGATCTTGCAATGTGCTGCGGCAAAGGCGGCTGTGGTGCAGCAGTGGTGGCTACTCCCCCTCCTTGCCCTTGTCGAGCTACTTCCCAGGCGTACTCTCGCATTGACAAAAACCTTCTTTCCGGCCGATACCCCGATATTTCTCCTCCATTTCTTCCTCTTGGCCCTAAGGTTAGTCTTCCACGTTCATTCAGGTGGACTATACCATGGTCCTGATCGGTGCGCACATCGGGACAGAACGTGCGGATGTGTTCTATCTCATCACAATAGATACAGGGTCCTAATCATTGCCGTTGATACTGTGGGTAATTGGGTCCCGGTCCGTAATAAGTGGGTCCCGTGGGTACATTTAGAGGTGGGAAGTTTATCGGTATGTGCGGAGGTGGATGGTCAGCTTGGATGGCGTATGCCCTGGCAGTCTGGTAGCCTCCGTATCTGGGTTCATTCGCTTTGCTCATCTGGAAGGTCTAGGCCTCGAAGGCCTTCATCATTTTGTCCATTTTTGTGTCAATTGTATTCTCTGCCTTAACGATAGGAGTTTCCTCCATGGCTTGCACAGGTGTTGGGCTTTCTTTGCTAGGGATTGCTGGAAGGTTCACCATTTCTGGCATCTGTGGGAGCGGAACTCCAGCTGGGACTGAATAAGGAGAGACTCGCAGCGCCGTGCGTGCTCTTTCAAAGTCCAGGAGGGCGAGGGCGTTGGCGGTCACACATTTGTCGAGAACATGCTTTCGGAGTTTGTCGTAATTGAACGTCGAGAGTTCTCTAGGGTCCAGTTCAAGTTTCATTACCGCTTTTGCTTCAAATCTCTTGGGAGGACTCCAAGCAGCATTTCCACCTGTGAGTACTCGGCCAAGGCTCCCTTGTCGATCATAATGCGGCTATTGTTGTCGTATGCGAGGATAAAGGCTTTCAGGCCGACGTTCCCACGCTCCAACTGGTCCTTGCATAGTCGTTGCAAGTACGATCTCGTATACATATAAACTCGGCTATCGGCATGGCGGAAGGCATCTTTCAGTTCCTCTTTCAACAGCTCCCAGTCTTTCTTCAAATATCCGTTCATCATTTTGATTGTCTCTTGGATCGTTTCAGAACAGTAGTACGGGAAGGTAGCAATAACGTCTTCGGCTGCTGGGTCGGTCCCAGTGCGAGATGAGAGGTTTTCGTAAGCTTCGATAAATTTGATAACATCCGCTCCTCTGAAGTCTGGGGCGCCCATGGGTCCCGGAAGTGGCATTTGTCTCTTTTCCTTAGCGATGGCAAGGGCCAAGGACTAGATGAATTGTCTTTGATTTTGCACGTGGTTGGGCGAGGCGTTGGCAGATGGTCCGACGTTGGTGGGGGCTCCGGTGTCGCTCGATGGTCCAGCACTAGAGGGGCCGGCACGGCCACTGGGACCAGCGGCGGCAGAGGTAGATCAGGTGTACTCAGTCGACATTTTGATCGGTACTGCAGTAGCGGTTTGGAGATTGGATGGTGATTTGGGTGATGAATTGAGAGTAATTGGTGATCTAAGGTCAATTGCTAACTTTGTGAGTTTTTCGGAAGGGGAGATGGATCGATTGGCACTCTTTTTGAGGTGAGTCCTTTTCGTTCCCCATCTTAACTCAGCTTTACCATTTGTCGCAGTCTTCTCCCTTTGCTTCCTGCCACATCGTCTACTTCTCGTATTCTATTCCCTGCACCATCCACCCCCTATGACTAATAGTATCTTCATTAGAATTTTTCATAGTCCTATCATTTATCGTCGGTTTCCTTTCTTGGTATTCCTTCGGGTCAGTGTCTGCCTTAGTACGGTGGTGATATCCTTTTTCGCTTATATTTTCTCGTCTCGGTATAAGGTCGGTGCCTGTTCTCGCAATTCGTCCCATCTGCGAGGTCGGTGCCTTTCGTTGCGGTACAAGGTCGGTGCCTGCCTTTTTGGTGTTCGTCCCGGTATGAGGTCGGTGGCTGTTTTTCGGTGTTCGTCCCGTCTGCGAGGTCGGTACCTTTCGTCCCGGTGTTAGGTCGGTGCCTTCCTTTTTGGTGTTTATCCCGGTATGAGGTCGGTGCCTGTTGTTCGGTGTTCGTCCGGTCTGCGAGGTCAGTGCCTTTCATCCCGGTGTTAGGTCGGTGCCTTCCTTTTTGGTGTTCGTCCCGTCTGCGAGGTCGGTGCCTTTCGTCCTGGTGTTAGGTCAGTGCCTTCTTTTCGGTGTTCATGCCGTCTGCGAGGTCGGTGCCTTTCTTTTCGGTATTTGTCCCGGCATAAGGTCAGTGCCTTCTTCGTTAGTGACGTTGATGTACTTGACTTACCGCACCCGGCATTCCAATCCGACATTGTTAGCACCGCCCCTAGGAACAACTTTATTTCCTTTGGCATTCACTCCTCTCGCAGGGTAGGTATCTTTCTTTAGTTGCTTCTCTCCATATTTACCCATATTAGTTTGTGGGGGTCTTTCCCACCATTCCGTACTCAGCTTTCCGAACCAGAATCCGCCTTTGGGCTCCATTTGTGGTGAAACGGCGGGACTGGAAGGTAGAGGGCCTACCGTCAACACTCTGCCGCACCTCTCATGGCATCCAAAGGGAATTCGTGAGAAAGAGCGATTCTGGCTCGAGGAGCGTAGGAAGAGGGTGCGAGAATATGAAAGGCTACCCGGCAGTAAGAAACCACGCAAATTGCGTGGTTTTATGAAGTCTTCGAAAGGTGTGAACGAGACCAAGAGTTGAGAGAAATAGAGTGTGTATTTTTCTCTCTGGATGGCTGGATGATGGCTATCTACCCTGGAGTCTCCCAAATATACATACTCCCCGTCGCTCAATCCATCTCCATCATCCCTGTATCTCCGTACGTCCCCCTACCCTGCCAGCTCCCCCTGTCAAACTGAGTGGCGATGGTGGTGAGAAACGGATTTTCCCGCCACACCGTGTAGGTGCAATTATGCATTACGCACCAACACGTGATTCGCTCCCTGTTTGGGGTTAAGGGAGTAAGCTGATTCTAACACGTTCACCATCAAAGTTCACTCATGCAATCCTTCATTTGCACATCTTGCAGACGCCACTTTTCCTGACAAAGTGGTCTCACACGCCATCGTCGTATAACACATAGTCGCCACACACATTACGTTGAGCCCAAGGAGTCCGATGCTGGGTTCCAACCTAGAGATCCAAGGCTCGATGCAGATGCAGACGCAGATGACATTTTCAGTTTGGACGACAACACACAACGTACGGAAGTTTTCCCAAATGCTGGAGCCCCTGTCGACGATATAGTACATGTACCATCATTTGAACTGGATAACTGGGACCCACTTGCACCATTTACGACACCCGAACAATGGCCACTTTGTCATTCCATTGTGGATACCAACATGCGGAAAATGAAACTCAATAACCTCCTTAAACGACGGCTTATTGTTCCCGGTGCCGATGCCAAGCATGCAGATTAATTATATCAACTCATTGCAGACATGGAACACATGGATGGGCTTGGATGTGGATGGGATGAGGGTTCAGTCAATGTTGAAGGAAAAGCCACCGTATTCTGGTACCGGAATCCTATTGCGGCAGTACAATATATTCTTGGCCACCGACCATCCAAAGAGAATCTCTCTTATACCCCAGTACAGCAAATTGATGCAAGCGGCGAACGTATATATGCCGAGATGTGGACTGCAGACTGGTGGTGGAAAACACAGGCAGGTTTCCCTCTGTTAGAAAGTTCTTTTCAGTCAGAGTATGTGTCAGAGTATCGCAGTGTCAGAGTGTCACGGCGTCAGAGTGTACTGTCAGAGTGTCGCGGTGTCGTGGTGTGAAAGGGTTGTGGTTTCAGAGTGCGTTGTCAAAGTGTCGCGGTCTCATAGTGTCGCAGTGTCAAAGTGTCGCGATGTCAGACTGTCGCGGTGTCAGAGTGTTGCGGTGTCAGAGTATCGCAGTGTCAGAGTGTCGCGGTGTCAGAGTGTCGCTGTGTCATATGGCTGATACATTTCAGAAATCTTTGCCAGATGGATCGACAGTCATCCCAGTCATACTTGGTAGTGACAAAACCATGCTCTCAACATTGAGTTGTGACAAGTCAGTGTGGCCTGTTTATCTTAGTATCGGCAACCTTTCCAAGGCCAAACGACAATCTGTTAAGTCGAACGGATTGATACTGATTAGACTTCTGCCGAGATGTCCAAACGGCCCGAAAACCCACACTATTAAGATTGCATATCAGGAATCTATGGCAACAATGCTTCGTCCTTTAGAGGAGCCGGCGAAGGGTGGAATCAAGGTTCTGTGTGCAGACGGTCGCACTCGTCACGCATATCCCCAGATTGCATCATTCCTCGCAGACTACCCAGAGCAATGTAATATGACTGGGGTCAAGTATGGCTGGTGTCCTCATTGTGAGATAGATCCTGATGACATGCCCGGCTTTAACCGCAGGCCAAGACGACGCCATCCCCAACGATATGAAGATATGTCAGTAGAGGCTGCAAACGATGTGGGGTTGTGGAAGTTTGAAAACTGCCCAAATTTAACCGATGCCCATGCGGGTTGCAACATATATTCCAGCATGAATATTGATCGGCTGCATCAGCCCTTGAAGGGCATTTTAAAGATCACACATGGGAATAGTTGGTTAATTTTCTGAAAGATATATATGGCGCAGAAAAGGCATTGGAGCAGATAGATAAACGATTTTTCGCATTGCCTCGTTTCTCCAATATTCACCAGTTTGGCGACAAATTGACTCAAGTTAAACAATGGACCGGTAGCGAATACAAAGATATTTTGAAGGTTTGGCTGGCAGCACTGGCCCCTCTTTTCAAAGGGCATCCCAATCACCTCAAATTCCTCAAATCGGTCGCTGACTTCATACTGATTGCCGGATACCACTCTCACACAGAAACCACACTCCGATATCTTCAGGACGCACTTCACGGCATCAGCAGGAACATACACCTCGTTTTACCATACCACCACAATCAGTCTATAAGCAAAATCCCCAAAATCTATTCCCTATTTCATTACATCGAATGTATCGAGGAGATGGGTTCCGCCGATAACAGTGACACCGAAGTATCTGAAGCTGCCCACAAAAACCTCCTTAAAGATGGTTATCGTGCATCGAACAAGGTTGACTATATTCCGCAGATGTTGCGATATGAAATACGTCTCTTTCATATCAAGTCGAGAGTCAGCATTCTGCGGTACATGATTGAAGCTGCCTCACTCTCAGCCAAGGCAGATACATACAGCAAGTTGCTTATGGGGTACTCTCATTCATGCGACAAACCAATACCAAGCCTTAACCCCCGCATCAATGGAGTGATGAAAAAGCGCAACACAATTGCATCTCTGGTATTTCCCAATGACATCATTATATCAGAGTTCATTCAATCCCTGAAATCATATTTCGCAGCATTCCGAATGGATCCGGATGCCAGCCCAGACCTGCGAGCCTCTGAGTCCCGAGAATCGTGGATTCTCCATCAAAAGATTCGCATAGCAAATGGCGTCACAGTTACTATACAGCAGCACAACATTCCTGATGCCGTCCTAGTTCAAAAAGCAAGATGCGTAGAGAAATGGCGCGGACATGGCAATCGATTCGACCATATCTTGATACAAGAGGATCGAGCACCACAAAATAATAGCTGGGTTCGGCAACAAGGATATCGCCCTGCCAAGTTACTGTATGATTTTCGTTTCAACAATCGCATTCACACCGGGAAAGCCAACGCAACTGGGAGGGTAGAATGGCGCAGTGTGCATCACGACCTTTTATTGGTAGAAGAATTAGAATATCTGTCATCTGCTATGCCAAACATCAATGATGGAATGATAATGTGTTGGGATGTTCTACAAAAATCACAACGGATCATAAATGTATCTTCAGTTGTCATTCCCGTGCATCTTGTGCCGAGCGGTGGTGATGATAACCAATATTTTATCAACCTGTATACATCTTTGGAGACATACAACATGATATACTAGATGCCATCAGCCCACCGCACCAGCTTGTCACAGTCTGAACCATTGTCAGAGTTGTTGTCAGAGTTATTATCAGAGTTGTTGTCAGAGTTTTTGTCAGAGTTATCAGAGTTGTCAGAGTTGTCAGCCACTGTTTGTTTTGTTTTGTTTTAATCTGTAATGGCGGCCGGCCTATGGCAGGGTAACCGTCCATACACCCAGTATATAGTCAGCTCGTGCGAGTGTTCTTGCACGCCATCGATAACCTTACATATTGAATCTACCCCATTCTTAAATCCACGTTTGCAACCGTATCTACCTTATACTCTTATACGAGGCCGTACACGGACGTACGCCCTTACACTGTTATCGATCTTTAGTATTTGGATATGTTTGGCTCACGGAATCTCGTGAATTACCCCTTTTCGACGCGTTACTACTCGTTACTTATTATCGAGAAGTCATACGAATACACGAGATTGCTTCGATAAATCACACGAATACACATGATCTACCATCGAGATATCCGACGGGTCTCAGTACCCCTTTTTCTTGATGCGTCGCATTGAGCTCAACGCGAAGTCGAAAAGATGGAAGGAAGCCGAAGACGAAATAAGACCCAAAGACGAAATAAGACCGAAAGACGGAGCAAGACGAGCATCTCGGTTCAGTGTTTTGATTTGAGCATCATTATGGTACCGAGGCTGCTCAGGCGACTCGGGCTACCGCTACACGAACAGGCATTCATCTCCACCCGGGCCTTGATGGAGGTGGTGATGTCTGCGAAGGAGAGTCCAAGATCAAAGGGCAAGGTCGAAGGGCAAAAGTCGGAGGGCAATCGAAAGTCGAAGGATGAAGCAAAGAGTAATCGATGACGGTTGGTGGGATGACCGTACCTATGATCCGGATTTCAAGCGGATGCGATCACGATTATTGTTTGCACGGAAGTGCACCTTATCCTTTGCACGGAAGTGCACCTGAATCGGAATATGAAGCGCACTTGACGATTACCTTCCTCCGAACTGAGCAGAAGCTCTGAAGCGCACTTGACGATCACCCTCCTACAATCTGAACGGAAGCTGTGAAGCGCACTTGACGATCACCTTCCTACAATCTGAGCGGAATCTCTGAAGCGCACTTGACGATTACATTCCTACGATCTGAGCGGAAACTCCGAAGCGCACCTACGAGCGTCAGCATTGCACAGAAGTGCACCTACGCAGAACAATTACACAAGCACGGAAGTGTACTTACGGAGAAAGACTACCGAGGGCACAAGCTTTGCGAGAGCTAAGCGTACTTAATTGATTACATTGTAAGTTTGATCTTCTCTTGGATGCTCACGAGTTAGATAATCGACGAACCACATACGAAAGCCAATGACGCTGACCGATATGAGCACCACCGATGCTGCACGATGGAAGCTACGGTATACTGAGGGCTTGGATATGGAGATATGGAGATATGAAGATATGGAGATATGGAGGTTACAGGGGTCAATTGGATGTTTCCTTCTTGTTTTCTCCTTCTCTTCTCTTCTTATTGGATCTCGGTCCGGAACAAATGGCGACGGCACAGGTTTTACCACCTACCACTGCGGTGGACTTTCCCCGTGTACCAGATCCACCGAAAGGTCACCCTCGAGCGGTACCGATCGGTTGCAAGATTTACAAGGCCGCACGAGGGCAGACGAGCTTGGATTCTTTCTTCTTCTGCTCTTCATATACGGGTATGCAGCCCAGGAGATCTGCAGATAAAGAGGGGGATGATGTAATGGCGGGCGGCCTATGGCAGGGTAACCGTCCATACACCCAGTATATAGTCAGCTCGTGCGAGTGCTCTTGCACGCCATCGATAACCTTACCTATTGAATCTACCTCATTCTCAAATCCACGTTTGCAACCGTATCTACCTTATACTCTTATACGATGCCGTACATGGACGTACGCCCTTACATAATCATACTGTATTCACTCTATTTAGAGTATGACAGACGCCTAGTCCCCGCCGCCTCCAGGCAAGCCGGTTAGATGGCGACGCTCCGCTCCTGCTACCCGTCGTCCTCTTCTAACAAAGGAAAGTAAAAAGATTGGTAAGAACAAAAGAAAGGAACCGGAAAGAAAGACCCTCGAACCACCTAATCTCACTCATCTCACTCCTCCGCCTGCTCGTTACCCGGCTATCCGTTTGGCCAGTCAAGTTGCTTGCGTTCAGCCAAGCCGCCAAGACATGGATGCAAGCAAAGCACGGGCCAGAGGGTGGTCCTTGAGGGCCGACTCAAACTTCGTGGATTCTCAAAATAATTCACTTGGGCGGGAACTTCCCAACGTCCATCGCCGCCAGGAAGTCCATCACCGCTTGGTCACACTTCTCAATGGAAAACAGCTCAGAGACCTGCACGTGTCGGCATCTGCTCGCTTTCCAACCTGTCGCCTTCCCCACCTCTTTCCAGAGCGCTTTCTGCGGGTCTTTCCACCGGCTGCAGTGGCGGAAAAGATGCTCTCACATCTGCACTACTCTACCTCCGCTTCCTCCTTCGCACCTCCAGTATGTGTCGTCGTCTCGGTGCCCAAACCGTTTTAAGTACTTGCCCACTGGATCATGCCCGCTCTTCAATCAATAGAACTTTGTAGCTAACGACTTCACACTTGTCATCGGGATGGGTCTCTTACTCCCCACCTTGCCCTTGAGTCTATAGCCGAAGTACTTGCTGCACTTGTCGGCCTCCCACTGTGTTTGTCAGCCACTGTCGGAGTCGCACCATCATGTCAGAGTGAGCCCATATCAGAGTTGTCAGCCACTGTCGGAGTCGCCACTGTCCACCATATCTGGGCCGGTGTCAGTCGCCACCAAACACCATGTCACAGTGTCATGCCATCGGCCGTGGTTAGATTATCTTGGGAGTCGTTGTAAGAGTTGTTGCATTCTAGAGCTATGTAAATGTAGAGAGATGTAGATTCTGTAACACCGTTACAATTTTATATTCGATAAATGAGTCATTTCAAGATCTATACGAATAAGAAGGACATGGACGCGCATTCAATTCTCATAGTGACAAATCATACTCATATGTTCCCATATTATCTTGCAAATCGAAAAACCGTACGCGAATACATGGTAGCACCCCGTAAGCTGCGATAAGCTGCGATAAGCTGCATTAACATACCCGTGGTGGTGCGGTAACAGCCAAAACATCCCATAACATAGCGGTAACAGCGATGACAAATCCCGATTACGGTAACGTGGGCACTTTTCCCAACGCAACCAAATCAGCAGTTGGGGTGTCAAGCTGCACGGAATGCGAACCGACTGCAATCCTTAATGGATGTCTGAGAAGGCTACCGCGTTGGAGCCTCAGAGCCTCGAGTGCGAATGCACTGGATTACATGGTAACTATAACCTTGTACAGAATGCTTACGAATTAGATATATCAACAAATGAATATGCTCTGCAATTGGTCTTTATCTCCGAGAGCACCAAACGAAGCCATGACGATAATCGATTGAGGTTGCCACAGATAGTGGTGATTAACCGTATCAGGCTAGATCTTAGGGTGCGTGCCCTACAGCTAGGCGTGGAAGGGTACGGCGTGTGCAAACCTACTACTTTCGTGGATTCAGAAGTCGAAGGCATGTGAATCGGAGAATGGATGCCTTGATGCACCTGGAGCGGAAGCATACTTGGTCACTTTGTGAGTACGACCTTATGGCACACTAATGAGTTAGATACTGCAACACGAATGAGCATGACGAATACATGTCTATATATGACTGCAATCGAGGACTCAGCGAGGCGGACACAAGTCAACCAACCACCACTGGATCCTAAGCAAAATGACAACGGGAAGTCGAAGCCCGATTACCGATATACGAGTCAACTTTGAGCCAACCGATGAGATGCACGATCAGGCTATCACCGATGAGGTCTGCCATGTGCTTGGATATACGAAAATACAGATACATGGAATTGGAGAAATCATACGAATCCGAGGGCTCTCAAGAGCAGCAGCTATGACCAAGATAAGTACATCATGCAATTATACTAGTTGACTGCTACAGTGATGCAATACCGATCGCGATGGCCTTGCCCCTCAGATCACGTTCACGAACGCGTTCAACGAAATAAATCGTATACAAATGATAGATCGATTAGTCAGAAGTCGTGACTTCGTCCGGCATATCACATGTCAACTACGATATATCGATGCTGAATGATGCCCGCAAGTTGACCAATAGCATTTACCGATTCGAGCAGCACTACGGAGATCAATTGCTTGGATTCAGAGAAACTGGAAATCCACTTTGATATTCGAAACCATGGACTTGCGAGCCTGCTGAAGCAGTGGGCTTGGAACGAGGCCTGCTGAAGGAGTGGCTTCGATTTGGAGATGGACTTGGAGGATCCAGGGTCAATTGGACATTTCCTTCTCTTCTCTTTCTTCTCTTTGTTTCTTATGGATCTCGGTCTGGTATAAATGGCGTCCGCACGGGTTTTACCATCGCCACTGGAGGTGGAGTTTCCCCGTGCGCCGGATCCGCCATGAGGCCGCCGTAATGGCACCGATCGGTCGAGGCACTTTTGCAGGTGTACAAAGGCATACGCACCTTATCTTGTCTTCCTTAGGTGTATATATATATGCTGCAGCCCAGAAGGTCTGCGGATAGAGAGGGGGATGATGTAATGGCGGGGCCAGGTGCACTTGGCTGCCGAGGTTGGGTAATCGCCCTTCATATATAATCATCTCGCGAAGTGCTTTTGGCACGCTAGCGATTATCTTACCTACATATTGTACAATTGATCTATATTGCTTATTCCCGTTTGCAACCGTATCTACATGTATCCATCCATACGAGGCCGTACGAGGACGTACGTCCTTACAATGAGGTACATAAGAGGCTTCATCAGCTACTCTACAGACATAGGTGCTTTCATATCTACAGTCTTTCAGCTGTCTTTGCTTTATGAATGGCATGAACTGGCAGAGCATCATCCCAATAACCACCTCAAACTCCATATCAGTGGTATGATTGACTGCATGTAAGCTCATCAGATTTCATTGGGTATGAGTGATATTCTGTCTAGTTTCGATGATGTCCAGGGATGGCGCTTTCGCTTTCCCAATACGGCTATCGTCGAGTGATCGTAGGTGTCCCCGCTCCGATGACCTTTGGTGATGTACAACTTGTGAGGTGTAACAGCCAGGGAAATCCAAGACTACTAGTATTCCACCAATGGGATAATGACTGCTATATGTCGAAGTAAGTTCAAGCAACTGTAGTGCTAACCTATTCGGACTTCTACCTCAGATAAGAACTAAGTACTCAGTACATTATACTTGTATAGCTATGGATGTGATCACACAATGTCCATACGAAGCATCCTCATTGATAGGTTCACAGTATATTCCTGCAAAAAAAAATATTCTTTCCCAGCAAAATCAGCCAATATTGATCAGAGAATTTAGAGTGTGGTATGTACAATGTGCAGCTTTATGCAACACATCTTTTGGTTGTTTCCGATTCTTGATATCTTCAAAAATCAGTGAGTAGCTTTCAAATTTGACTGATTTTTGGCCAAATCACAGGTCTTTTTAATCTACGCTCAATAAGTTGTAGAGTAATAAAATCCCGAAAGTTCCAAAAGATGTGCTGTGCAAAGCTGCATATATTACTTACCAAACTCTTAATTCTCTGATCTATACTCATGGACTTAATGCAATGGTTCACTTAAAAATTTGTCGATTTTTGATGGGGTAAGGTTGTTGCCACACAGACCTGGCCAGTTCCAAAACTGGGAGTATATCCCTGCAAAAAAATCCGAGGTGGCAGAGCCGCCTTCTTAGCTAAAAAACCAAGGCGGCGAAGCCGCCTCCGGGCCTTGTAAGTAGGTATGGTTAGTCTCGGACGCTTTTTTTTCGCTGCGCAGAAAGAGAGACTAAGGTATGGTGATAAAAGTGCTAAGTTCACAATCACTCATGGTCAGAAAGAGACAAGAGGCAAGAAAATATGGCCCAAAACTACATTACTGTAGTTCACGTCAATGTGGATCTCCCGCCAGAAACCATCTTTTGAATCATAATCATCAAAGTGCACTTCCCATCACAATCCCGCTCTGCAGCAATCTCATTTCATCAGTAGTTCAACAGAAGTCGTGCTTGTCCCTTAAGAAAGTTTCTAGCCAGGTTTTTTTTACAGGTTGATCTGAGCGCCTAGGACGCTCACTCGAGAACATGGTCGTTCAAGGGACTGCATTGAAAACATTAGCTGGGCGTCATGGCGACACTGCGATTCATGTATAAGAATTGTTTCAAGAACTCTATTCCGAGAAAATTAATGGTCACTTTGGGGTATATTGATATTATTGGTTCTCGAACACCCGGACGCCCGAGCACTATGCATGATGCATATGCGCAGTGATTGGATATACTATAACGTTCTTAAATATTTTACTGGATGCGAGAGTGCGCAATAAAACTGTATACAGCCTTGCCCATAGTATACAACTGGCGATGGCAGTGCAAGCCTTTCAGTTGAACGGAATCGGGCTATTGCACCCTAGGAGAGCTAGAAATCAACTGTTGTCATGCAGTATTGACCCTCTATTAGCTTCTAACTATAAAGTTGTCGTTATGCCTTAGGCCGGTCTGCTTTATATAAGTTGAAAGAGCTTTCCAGGTCGACTATATACAGTATATGTTCACTGATCGAATTGAAGATGAAGGAGCCGGAAATCAGATTTGGCACAGATCGGAAGGGAAACTGGCACTTCCAGAGTTATCAAGCGCGAACATTCTACCCTTCACACAATTTTCGTGAACATTCCTGGCTGTGCAAACTCCCACCGGAGGTGAGTCCAGTCGAGTCGGGTGTACCCGCTATCGTAACGTGGATGCTGATATATAACTACTATGGGCGAAGGACTTTTGCATTATAAGACTCAATCAACACCTTCGCTCTCGCACGTATTGCCCTATTGGATTTATGCACATGTGTCTAGTCCGCTTTTCAGGCACAAAAGTCTGTACGGGTACCGTGCGAAGCCGTGCCCAGTCTGTGTCATGATCGATCATGGCTAGGAGCACAATTAACACTACCTTCCTCACCCCACAGATTGTCCTATCAACAACAGTGGTGCCTGTTTAATCTATTTCGCCTGAGGCGGGGTGTGCGGCTTTCTCTCATGCACATAAGTGCCATCGTTATTAGCGCGCCAAGGGTATTCAGTGCAAAGCTTGTAGTTGGGAGTCTCGGATTCGTATCGATGTCGAAGTAACTTTTGATTTCCTAGCACTCTTCACTACACTTTCCATCATTTCTCTCTCGGCTATATTCTCGATATGATGCTTAATTGCGATGGCCATAGCCGTGGCAGTTTCGCATATGCTCGTTTTTCTTGTCCTTCCGGCCGAACGCCTTATCGCAACCCTGATAATCACAAAAGAAGGTTTTGGGTTGGTGACAGTTCCTTTCGTGGCGGACTCTATCGTAGTCTCTCGTGAAAGTTTCATTGCAACTCGTTAACGAGCAGCGAAAGCGTCTAACAAAATTGGATGTAGCAAATTAGCATATATACTTATATAGCCTGTGTCGAGGCCTGAATATTTACCTCGTTGTGGGAGTGGCAGGAGTTGAGACGACGGCTACATATTCTACCAGACCTGCAGGCTGATGACTACACCATTAAAACGTCAGGCAACATTACAGTCCAATCCTGAGCTCAAAGCGTGAAAGAGACCCACTCGTTGACAGTCCTGTTGTTCCCGAGCTCTGTGTGGTGAGCGGCGGCGAAGGGATTTGATGAGCCTGCTTGTCCAATTGCATGCCTAGAGTTGTTCAAGAGAATTATGGGGGACTCTGGCCACGGCGTGGCAGTTCGAACCGAAGCAGAGCCTCTCATTCTTGTTTGAACACTGTGGTTCACGTGATGAGACCTATTTCCATGTGTGTAAATCATAGGAATTTTAGTGATATAGTGAGCTATTGGGTCATACACTTCAGTACTACCAGCGTTCATTTGGTAGTATCTATTCGTGTTTCCACCAGGGAAACAGATATGATAGGGATAGTTCATATCCATATAGTCACCACAGAACATACAGATGTCTTGGTTGGAACCGGACATGGTGGTAGAATTATAATTAACGTTCTAGACTGTGAGATGAACTTCGGCCGACTGATTTTGCGAGTGAGGCTAGAAATCTGGCAACAAGGTAAGGGATCGACGCGTTTGCGTACAACTTCTGTCTGCCGCAAGCATCTGTCGACCTTATATATACGTACTGAAGTATATACAAGCTTCCTCTTTCAACCCGACCTCCCATCCCTTCGCGGGGCATACTCCAAACCGCAATACCGACGCCCTTCTTCAGTTCTCTGTCCAATTGATGGGATAGCGACCAACTATGGTCGTGGTTGTGTGCCCCCGGCCGCCCGGGCGGTATGTTCTGTTTGTTTCGTCAAGTTCTGGGGCGTACGGGCGTTAACGCGTTCGACGCCTGAGCTAATTGAAGCCAACCAGAATAACGAAAATATACAACCGAAAAGACTTTGTTTCTATGAGAATAGAAGGATGAGGAGTTCTCGAAAGGTTGTTCTAGGGCTGTGTTAGTGATTTTTCCTTGGCCCTATAGCTAACCACGATATACCAGGTGATACCATCAAGCAAGTGCAACCAAACCCAGTTGTATCGGCGCAGGCCTAGGGGATACTGGATACACCCCGCTATGTGTACTCCGGAGTTTACACTCCAGAGCGAAGATAATGAGTATTGAAGATGGGAAAGTGCTGAGCATGAGTGATCACAACATGCTGGCATACGCCCGGGCAAAACGAAGTATATTTATATTCCTACGGTCTCGACTGGGACATCGTTAGAACCAACATTGGCCAAACTCCCGAGGTAACACGGGGCCGACTGCACCCACTGCAATTGCAATCCGGAACGGGGCGAAGTTGTTGGTATCAGTATTCACGCGGGATGCCCGAACGTTCCCGCAGAACATGGCAATGGAGAGACATTAAGGATAGCCACCAAGTGGAAATACGGAGGGCTTACTTTGCCATTTCTCAATAGTACGTACAGTTACGACAATATTCAATCAGCAGGATCTTACATAGAAGCCTGGGGAGTCCGGGAGATGTCCGTCGCTTCTTTCGTTGAGCAAGCATTTGAAAGAAACCCCAGGAATGACGTAGAGGTAGCAACCTGATCACTCTGATCATAACACACCACGAACCAATAGCGCCTTGTCTTGGAACTTGGTTCTCCGAACTAAAAATTTGCGCGATAAGACTGACACGCCCGGGCAAACCCCTGGGGAAAAAAAGACGCGTCGACGCCTGTCCCCCACTGGGGCGAAACTTGTTACATAAGTCCGTAAACAAACAAACTAAAGTCTTCAAGTGTTGCATCTATCGGCCGCAGTTGATTGGATCTCGACATCTCGTTTCGTTTCTGTCAGGGAATATATTATATGCAGCGCGCCGTAGACGCGTCGACGGATATGGGGTGCGGCGTGTAATTTTTCATGGATGATGCTGGATGTGTGTCTCGTCCCCATCCGGTAGCGCCAAGTGTATTTTTTCTCGTCGGCTACCGGATGATGGGGTGCGGAGATAGTGGTTAGGGTTAGTCACCCCAATCAAATTTGACGGCTTGGGCTGGAGACAACTGGATGTGCACATCTGACTGTGGCGGGGCACCTCCGACTGGGCGCTTTTAGCTTGTATTTTTTTTCATTCCCTATTGTGCGATATATGTGCGAGTTTGGAAGACGTTATTTCTTTCGAATTTCAGTCCATACTTTGTAAGGAAAAATTTCATTTTTTGCAGACAAACGCAAGCCGAGTCTTGGGATAAAATTCATCCGTCCTTGTGTATATACTCTACATGCACTCTACGTAGCTAAGACGACAGTTCAAAACCGGCTTATTCTCAAAGACCAACTTGCGCCCGCTGTTTAACCTCGTATTTTTTTTCATACGATACGTAGAATTATGAGAAGGTAAGGATGCAATTGGGATATGGCACCGGTACCTCCAGTATACGCGTACGTATACGTAGTGATCGAGATCGAGTGCTTCTGCCATCGATCGATGTTTCATATAGTGGCTACTAAGCGAAGAGCATTTGTAGAGTGCAGCTTTGCCACGGAGAGGCTCCAGCGATTTGCGCAAATAACGTTGCAATTCGTGCACTGAAAGGCCACCAAAAAACCATTCGCTGATCGATGTAGTTGATCTAACCGTGCATGCTACTCGCCAATTTTTAAGAATCAGTATGTACTTAAGTAGTTAGATTCAATATAAGCGGTCACTATGTTAAGCCCCATCCACGGAATCATGAATGGGGCTTAACTACTACCTAGAGACCTTACCTGTAATAGTCATGTCCAGGCTGGGCTAGGGTTTTTGAGTTTCTGGTCTATGCAGCGTTTGGAAAACTGGAAAAGGGTCTAGAGAATGTTCTTAGACTCTTCCCGCTTAGCTTTAGCTGGTGCCTCGTCGCACAAATCAAAATTTGTCAAGGCTGGGCACGAGAAAATCCGATTTTTAGGCCATTAGTACCCGGGTACTGTAAGAAAAAATTGCAGTTTTGCAGACAGACGCAAGTCGAATGTTGGGATGAAACCGTCGAAAAACCATATCATGACGTCGACCATTTTTGAGTCTACGACGACAGTTCAATACCGTTTATCTCAATAGACTAACTTGCGTCCATTGTCAAAAAACCCATTCAATCTTCGAATTTCCACAGACGATAATTCCAAAAGCAGCTTGTGTTTGTTTTAAACCAATGGCTCATGGGAATTGGATATATATACGAGCTGCTTTGTACGGGGTGGCTAAGCCCTGACAGTGGCGTCAACGCTCCCCTTTTGTCCAGATGCACGACAGACAATTGGCAAGTACAGGTATAGCGAGACCATAAGAATGAGAAAAATCAGAAACTCAGAAAAGCTGTACAGGGGGGCTGAGGGATTCGGGCCATTCACGACAAGCCCGGAGCCACTGGAGCAATCGGCCCCTCATATATACACCGCGAGCCCGGGCAAGCGAAAGAAACCCGACGAGCCTGCCACTAAATTGGTTTAATGCAAGGTAAATTAGTCTTAGTGCAAGACACAGAGTGACGAGCCTAGGCCATCCAGCACTGTCACACATATATGTACCTGAAAAACCGACCTTACGCGTAGCAGAGTGCATGCGCATAGAAAGTTTCAGGAAGGCCTTTCATACTAGTTAGTCTATAGGACTTGGGCTGCACAACATTGTTATCGGCTGGGCATCACGCCGCATGTGTGCCGCTCCTATGTCAGCACTCCGAGAATGGCAGAATACACAGATTTGCAACATAGTTAGAACCTCGCGAAAAATTATTTCTTTAAGACTTGCAGTCATTTGGAGGCTGATTTTCATACCTGAGCCATTTGAGTACTAAGTACTTAGGGCTTGTGGTATAGAGTAACCGAGTAATTGACTGACCCAGGCTCGTCGTATTAATACGAATAGACTGGTCATGTCGTATATCGGGCGAATGACGACTGGCCTGGCACGAGCCCGGGATCGTCGTGAATGGCCCGAATCCCATTTGCCCTAGCTGCATAGTACTCCTACCGTATATTTACCTCTTTCTCTCTTACTTTGTACCTTACAATCTACACTGTATCTTGTCGTACGCTCGCATACGTGCTCGCCCTCGTCTCAATAGGCTAGATAGTTGTGAGATTCATATTTTGATTGTCGTGACTCGTGAGATAGCCCGCCGCGGAGTGTTTACATCAGGCGGTAATATTGTAGGATTAATTAATTGTCTGGCCGCTTGGCGGCTCGGCGCACTGCATTTGCATTGCAACACTTGCGGCGCGCACTTTTCGGTGTATTTTTTTTCGTTTTTTTTTTTTTTTTAACTATGGAGCGAATACATTATTATAACATATACACATGTTTGTCCGCTCGAAGCATTCTCATTGGTTGATGGTGGTACGCACCAACCTACTGTGGCAAATTACAGAATTCTCATTGGTTATTGGTTGATAATGGTATGTACCATCTTACTGTGGCAAATTATACATGGTGGTCTGCTCGATGCATTCTCATTGGTTAACTCCTGGTATGTACCTCTAAGAAGGATTTTTATTGGTTGACAACCTACAGCTTCAATCATTTTTAGTGGCTTGGCACACCCCATCAAATAATCTCAAATATCCACTCACAATTAAGTATTTGATTTTAATTCCGATCAGAATAAAATGTTGACATGAAATATTCAGAATTCATCTCTGTTTCACCTTCAGGTTTCCAATTTAGTATATATTCAGAACTGATAGAGCAGATGTGAAAAACATCGATTTTTGTTATTTTTGAGTGATTTTTGTGTGATGTTCCAGAGCCACTCTAACAATTTTGAAGATATGGTAAATCGGAGTTTGAGAGGTAAAAGAACATCCAATTATACATAATTTATATATATATTATATCATGATCAGAGTTGGACTCAAATATTGTATGAATTTTGAACTCAGTTTGCAAGTCTTGCCTTGAATACTTATATTGAGAGGTATAGCTCAAGATATTGCAGGGGTCAGGAAGCAGCATATACAGACCCACTGAGTTAGTAGATGTACTATGCTCACAAGAGTATGGATCTTTCTCTCTCTTTCAGCTCAACTTAAACAATACAGCAGACAAAGTTAAAGATACAAAGTAGTGGATATAGTAGAAGATATATAGCAAAAGATCCATAGTGGTGGATACACAGTGGTGGATATAGTAGTTGATATAATGGTGATCTCAGACTGGCCTGTGGCCGGGTAACTATCCAGTATATAGTTAGCTCATTCGAGTACTTTTGCATGCCATCGATAACCTTACCTACATACTACTCTACTATATTTATTTATCCTCATTTACAACCGTATCTACCATTATATTGTTATACAAGGCTGTACACAGACGTATGGACTTACACTGTTATCAATCTTTACTAATTGGATACATTCCACTCATAGAATTTCATGACTTACTTCTTTTCAATGTGTTATTACTCACTACCTCTCATCGAGAAGTTGCACAAATACATGAGATCTACCTTCGAGAAATTCTATGAAATGACAAGAGATTACCTCAAGATATCCTACAGGTCCAAGTCTCATTACTCCTTTTTCTTGATTTATTGTATTGATCTCAATGTGAAGTCAAAAAGACAGAAGGAAGCCAAAGATGAAGTAAGATCCAAAGTCAGAAAGAAGCCAGAAGATAGAATAAAATCAAGACCGAGTTGAAGGAAGGTGAAGTCAAGACCGAGTTGAAGGGCAACGTCAAGGGGCAAAAGTCACAGGGCAGCTAAAAGTCAAAGGACAAAGCAAAGAGTAATTGAGGATGGTTGATAGAATGGCCGTACCTATGATCCGGATCTCAAGCAGATGCAATCACGATCATCATTTGTAGAGAATTGTATCCAAATCGGAATACAATGCATACTGCAACATCACATTCCTACAATCTGAACAGCAGCTCTGATATATACTTGACGATTGCCTTCTTCTGAACTGAGCGGAAGCTCTGAAACGTTTTTAAGACACATTTTCATCTACAAATAAAGCTGCAAGCTCACGTACAGGGCATCCAAATTGCATAGAAGTGTACTTACAGAAAAACACTATCAAGGGCACAAGATTTGCGAGAGCTAAGTACACTTGATTGATATTGTAAGTTTGATCTTCTCTTGGATGCTCACAAGTTAGATAATTGACAAACTACATTACGATTGATGACGAAAGAAAATGATGTTTACCGATACTAGCATTACTGAACCTGTGTTACGGGGATACTTTACCAACAAAGTATGGCCGCCTACTCCTTAGAAGTCATACGTATCTTGAAGATAGTCTTCAGAGTCATCGTAGTCAGACTGGACTTCGTAATCCTCGACGGGAAGGTTGTGATATTCGGAGAGGAGTTCACGGATGTAAAACCATTGAAAGTATTCGTACTCAATATCGTACGGCTGAATAAAGATACTCGCAATACGATAATAGTATGGAGTAATAGCTCGATCGTAAAGTGCGTAAGTCTAAAGAACAATATAGTCAAGATCTCGAAAATTCATAAAGTATATTGTAGAGATAAATATTCTTGAAGTAGAAAAACAACAATAATATTTTAGTGTCTTGTCCACTGGTGTGTTCTGACTGTGGATTGCTGCCAGAGCTTGATGTTTTACTTTGCGGGTGCAAAGGCGGTTCTTTTATAGAGCGAGTTACTCGTGTACTCTCTATGATTTCGGCGTTTGTACTAAGATAGCTATGGCCTCCGATCGTTAGGCTGATTACTCAATCTCGGTAGGTTGCGCTTCTTTTCCTTTTGACGTTCGGCACTTTCTAAAGTGTGAGGCATCCCTATAGGTTATCCTCATGCCATCAGGTTTTGCCACTTAGCAATTAAGCCCGTTTGCTTTTCTTCTGGTCTGTATGCTTACGCAGAAAATAGGTTTTGGCAATGACCGCTGATGCATTCATCGAACCATCACTTCCTCTTAGATCTCTTGACTCGATGTTAAATCAGATAGTGGGTTGCAGCGATATGTTTACCCTCATAGATTTGTGTCGGCGACCAGCCGCTGCTATGCCACGTATCGCACCTTCCATCTCACTGGCTTTTACTCCCAATGCAGGGCTGCAGCTTATGTCGGACCAGACCACCTGCGATCTGCCGTTACTCGGAAAGTCGACCCACACACAAGTTCTCAATAGGTAGATTCAACTACAGGGGTGCAGTTAACATATGGAGTCCCTAGTTTGTATAGTTATCCCCATAGTAAAGTCCCTCTTTTCGAACTCTGACATGTGCCTGCCGGAGAGTGTAGGGGCGTACCCCGCTCTAGCCGGCTGTCCCACATTGCTGATAAGGTAAGGTAGTTCTGGTGGAAACTATCATGCACGGCTGACCCGTAAGTTCCCGCAATGGCGTGATAGTACGTTGGCAACTCATGACGTCTCTAACTATCGGGGACCTAGGCGTATAGTAGCATACCACCCTAAGTGTTCGAGACTAATTCCTTCGCCAGCTAAGTGTCGTGACTATCGCTGTTCGATCAACAAGGTGTACTGCCCACACGCGGGTTAATCATTCCACTTTGCTAGGGCTCGGTATTGGATAGGCTCGTATGTTGCGTAAGACTTCGTCGCTCAAAGGATGGGATAACTGCGAGTGTAACATCAACCAACCATAGCGACAGGTGACCGAAAGCAGATAGCCATGGACCTCCTTCGTACCTCGTACACCTGCTAAGGGAAAACCCCTAACAGTACCTCCCTCTCTAGCTCTGGTGACCTCAACAGAATCTCCATCATAAAAAGTGTTCAAACAACAGATACCACTCAGACAGCATGTCATAATAAATCACAACTGTGGGTATTAAAAATAAAAATAAATATTCTCTTAACATAATAATAACCTCCGCCTAACTCAGGGCAGTATGAGTTTTACAAATGAAATTCATAATTTCTGTCTCTTTCGTGCTTTCGTTTTTGGTGTTAGCTTCTACCGTTTATCTTTTTCCATCGCTTCGTTTTTGTGGTAATATTCCGTAATAAGATCAGGTGCGATGTCGTGTAAATGTTCGAACGATTTCCAAGTATATTCGTCGTGTGAATAGCCGGTCCATTTGACTAGAAAGACATGCTTTCGGTGATCGTCGTCTGTAGGTCTGCCGGTGACAATCGATTCTGGTGTCCATCTACCGTCGTCGGCTTCGATTGGTGGTACCTCCCTCTCTGAGGCATCGCCTCGGTACGGCTCTAAGAGAGCTACATGGAATGCTGGGTGTATCTTCCATGTTGTAGGGAGTTTGAGTCTGCACCATCTCCTGTTACCTCCGACCTTGGATATTTTGAATGGTCCGTACATCCTATCGTCAAGCTTGCGGCATTGTCGCTTGGTTCGTATATTGCGTCCGTCAAGCATAACCAAATCTCCGACCTGGTACTGAGGAGGTGAACGTCGTTTTCGATCGTAATACTGGCTCATCTTATCCCTGGAAACCTCAAGTTGTTCTTCCAAACATCTGTAAATCTCAACCATGTGATGCGCATATAGTTCCGAACCGGGGTTGCGAAATTGTACCTCCATTGGCC
Source organism: Wilcoxina mikolae CBS 423.85 (assembly GCA_014904905.1). Lineage (NCBI taxonomy): Eukaryota > Fungi > Ascomycota > Pezizomycetes > Pezizales > Pyronemataceae > Wilcoxina > Wilcoxina mikolae. The sequence continues at coordinate 1,626,724 of MU122095.1, forward strand.
AATTCGTATGGGCTTCGTATCCGTAATTGGCGTAGAAGGGTGTAATCTTAGTTGCCGTATGTCTCGAATTGTTATAAGCGTATTCGGCCATAGGTAACATTTCGCTCCAGTTTGACTGCTCGTAGTTGCAATAGGTACGCAAAAAGTGTTCAATGGTCTGGTTGATGCGTTCGGCCCGACCGTCGGTTTGTGGATAAAAAGCCGTTGACATGGAAAGTTTGATTCCTAGGAATTGATATAAATCGGCGAGGAAATGTCCTGTAAAGACTGCGTCACGGTCCGATACTATGTCGAGCGGCATGCCGTGATACTTCCAGACGTTGTTAAGAAATAACTTTGCGACCATAGACGATTACCGTTTATCGATGGGAATAAAGTGTACCATCTTAGTAAACCTGTCGACTACCACCATGATATTCTTCTTACTGTTGGACTTGGGTAAGTCGGTAATGAAGTCGACTGAGATGTAAGTTCAAGGTGATGAGGGTAACTCGAGCGGATGGAGTAAACCGTGTTTCGCATGGTATGGTGTCTTGGTTCGTTGTCATGAGTCGCACTTGTTACAATGTTCCCGTACGTCGTCTTCGAGTTTAGGCCAATTAAAGTTCCTCGTGATAAGTTCCAGGGTGCGTTCGCGACCGAAGTATCCAGCGATGCGTGAGTCGTGTTCTTGGTATAGTACCTCCTTTCGAAATCCCTCAGGCACATATAACCTTCCTTTCCAATACAACATTCCATCTCCGTCAACACCAAATCTTCCATCAACATTCTGATCCTTTTCCTGTACCTTCAATAGTATCTTCCGATACTCCTCATCCTGATCAATTTCCTTTTGAAACCTTTCTTTTACTGGTTCAACCAACTGAATAACCGAGAATCCTGCCAAAGAAATTTCTTCCCAATCTTCGTCATCTATATCCATCGCCCCAACTTCTAACCAATGTTCTGGTCCTAACAAGGTTGCCAAAGTTGTACCCCCCACTCTTAGGGCGAACTCCGGGTGCCTTGATAACGTATCGGCTTTTCCATTAGCTGTTCCTTTCCGATAAACAATCTTAAAATTGTATTCCTGTAATCCTTCCGCCTATCGAGCTTGCCTTCGATTGAGCTGTTGTGTCTCTTTGAAGTATTGTAGGTTCATATGATCAGAAAAGACTGTTGTTGTATGTATTGCTCCTTGGAGGTAACATCTCCATGTTTTGAATGAATATACAATGGCGAGCATTTCCTTGTCGTATATTTGGTAATTAAGTTCGGCTGGCGAAAACTTCTTTGATATGAATACGACTGGATGTATTTGCCATCATCAAACTTCTGAGATAAGACCACTCCCATCGCAAAGTCTGACGCATCCGTTTCGACCATAGCTGGTCTGTCATCGTCGTAATGTCGAAGTATTGAAGTGTTTTCTGCCGCGAACAGGATACATATCTTGTAGTATGCTGCTTTAGCTGCGTCACCGAACTTAAAATCTTTTCCGTCGCCTTTGAGAGTGTCTGTAATGGGTGCGACAATACCGGCGAATCCCTTGATAAATCGTAGATAAAAATTCCATAGGCCTATAATAATCTGAACTTCTTTTTGAGTTTTGGGTATTGGCCATTTCGTAATGGCTTCACTTCGACTTGGTGCTATTTTGAGTCCTTCACCGCTGACAAGGAAACGGAGAAATTTGATCTTCTGTTTATCGAATTCGCATTTATCGATTTCCACTACGAGGCTATTATCCTCTAGGACTTGGAGTATTTTTCCTATATAGTCGTGATTTTCTTTACGTGTTCCCTTGGTGGTGATAAGGACGTCGTCAATGTAAACCACCGTGATGTCGTTTTGTCCTCCTAAGAATGGTTGGAGGATGCCGTTCATCCAGCGTTGAAACGTAGCTGGTACGTTGGTGAGTCCGAACGGCATGGCTGTGTATTCGTATGATCCGAACTTTGTTCTGAAGGCCGTCTTCCATTCGTATCCTTTGGCCATTCAGATCAAATGATATCCCGACTTTATATCCAACTTTGTAACCCAGGTTGCTCCATTCATTCGACTTTGCAATTCATCCATTAATAGTAGTGCCATCTTGTCTTTGATTTTCAGGTCGTTCAGTCTTCGATAGTCGACGCAAAGACGCAGGCCTCGTCCGTTCGGTTTTGGCACAAACAGAATCGGGGCTCCGGCTTGTCCCTTGGATGGTTGTATTTTTCCTTCTCTTATCATTTTGTTGATATATTTTTTGAGCAACCTTTCTTCTTCCCGAGATAGTTGATATATGGGTCCTACTTTAACTTGATCGTTGGGTACTTTCAAGTGGATCTCGTGATCATGTGGTCCGTGAAGAGGTAGCTTTTCAGCTTCATGAGGGTCGAACAGTAACATCTACTTATGGTACTGCTCTGCTAACTTTTCCGCCAGTATGCTTGTTACTGCGAAGTATAAGGTATCGATGTTGATTGCGCCCTTTCGTGTGGCGATACACTCATCATATGTGATCTCCCAGTTTGTGTGAAGATGTCGGTGATTGTAGCACATCTGTTCGCATTCTGTAAAATGCAAACAGCCGTATGTAGCGCCCTGTGCCTTGTGTTGTTTCAGATACCATGCAGGTATTAGAACGTCATAGACAGCGTGCATCGGTACTACTTCGAAAGTTTCGAGAGTACGATGGTTTCCAAAAGCTAAACCAAGGGGAATAGTATAAACATTTGGTAATCCCACTGACTTACCGCTAAAGTCTTTTGCATTAATATTTTTCTTTCTTCTAACAACCGGTATCTTAAACACCTTAGCATATTGCGGTGATATGGTGAAAGACGTCGATCCCAAATCCAGCATGGCCCGGACCGGAAACTGCTGTACTTTTCCATCTCTGTCCGTGTGGTCCAGAAAGAACCGATATACGGGTCGTTCTCCAATTCTGGTTTTCGGAATTTTGTGTACGTGTTTCGCTTTATAGTAAACAAAGTCATCAGCGGTGTTTTGTGTTTTGACTGGTGGTTCTTCTTCTGAAGAAGAATATTTTCGTTTGGTAGCCATCCTTTCGACAATGGCTCGACCGCAACGGGTTGTTGAGGGTAGTGACGTTCTACCACTCGTAATTCGGTCCTTCGTTAAGGAGTTCTTCGAACAACACGGGTTCTTCGTTCTGGACGTCTTCTCAGTAGTGCTCGTCAACTTCGTAAATTGTGGTTAAGGCGTCAAGTACTCGACCGATTGTTGAGTGAGTACCCCCGCAGTTATGTTCGCAGTAACAAGTGTACCACTCCTCGCATCCAACGTGTATATCCTTGTACTTGGTCCAGGAATCTCCAAACACGGGGTCGTCAATAGCGAGACCTCCTCCGTATCGAGCTGCCTCTTTCAAATATAGATTCCAAGGGTATGGTGAATTGGGTTGGTCTCAGAAGAACTATTCCAGAGGTTCTTCTGGTTCGTTGAGTATGCTGTCGATGATTGCGAAAACGTTATGGGGTTCAGGTTCGCAAAGCGGCCAGGAGACTCCTGCTAGGTCGAAGAAGTTGATGCGTCCGTAATTGTTTGTATCGTATGGTGTCATGGTTGTACTTGATTGTTTTGTGCTTGTAGTTATTTTGTTGCGTCACTACTGACCAGCAGTTTCATCCCTACCGGAATCCTCAGGGTGACAACCGGAACTCAAAATAATAAAGGCTTTCTCCCGCCTAATCACTCATTCCTCCATTCCATCTGAGTACTTACCATTAATCTGAGCTTTCCTGTTGCTCCCACCAATGGTCGGCCACGTCCGATTCCTCCTGTCCTTCACTGTCAGCGGATTCCGAACCGGATTGTATTTCTCCGTCTGACGTTTCCTCAACTTCATCTGCGTCTCCAACCACATAATCATCTCCTTCATCATCCAACTGGTCGTATGCCCCGATCTTCATTTTTTGGTATGCTTTCGGGTGACCAAAATCGGCAGTTCCTTTTGACAATTTGATATCCCGAATGCACTGCATGGTGTTGTGATTGCCTTTCCTATCGGCAGGCCATGCGCAGCATTGACATTCTTTTGCTGCTCTTCGTCGTGCCAGTTCTCCATTGTCGATTCCTTCTGTTAATTGGCAAAACGTTTTGCCATCTGAGTTGAGAAAAAGGATTGGTTTGGATGATCCTCCATTGTCTGATCGTCGTTGCGTGCCCTTCTGTTCAAAACGTTGTCTTTGTCGCTGGAATCCGGAGCCAAGACTCCTGGGCTTTTGGGTCTTTCCTTTATCTTTGTTGATTGGGCCGGACATACTGTCGGTACATCGAGATTTTCCCATAAATCCGAAGTTCTTTTCCGTCGCTTGCCAGACTTCAACGTGCTTTCCGGCATTGATAATAATTTCTCGTAGTTCATCGTCAGTCGTATCTGCCGGGTTGATGAGACTGAGTTGTTTAAAGACTTGAGTCGGTATTTTGCTCATAAGCATGGTTCGCTATGCTACTCCCGTAATCTTGGCCTTGGAGTTCAATGTGTCAAACTCTGTGATCATGTCTTGAATGTTGCCACCATATTTGAGCTCCATCATGGCTTTATAGACCATTTCCTGTTGGTGTTTGTTGTGGAAACGGGCATTAATGGCGGATCTGTATATTGACCAACTCCGCAAATATTTTCCTGCTTGGGCCTCCGCTTCCCATTGTATATGCCAGGCCAGAGTGTGATCCTCTAACCGTCCTTGCACGTACTGAATTTTAAGACCTGGGTGAGTAAAGAGGTGAGGTTGATCACTGATAAAGGCCTCCATACTCATCCACCACACATCAAAGTCCTCGGACGCCTTTCCCTTAAACTTTGCTGGGTCTGACAGCTTGAGTCGTGAGTCTCTTTGCTTCTCTGGACATTGAGTATTCCTGCGTCCTTGTCCCCGTTGTGACCCATGTCTGAACGCGTGTGACGATCCTGGTGGTGGAGGTGAAGGCGGGTCTATTCCCGTACCCTCTGATGGCGGTACCTCTCCTGATCCGCCAGCCCCTGTTTCGGAAGGGGGTGCATCTTCCAAACCGACATCCATTCCTGAACCTCCACGAAGACAGATGACTTCCGCAACGTCAGAGTCATCAATGGGCGAAATGCTCCTGTTACGCTCCTCAGTCTGTTGTTGACACTGTACAATCTGTTGCCTTCGGTCTGGATGGATTGGTGTAGATACCGAGACCTTCGCCTTTTCGAACGCCGACGTGAGTCCCTTGTGAACCCTCTGAAGCTTTTCGAATTTGGCTTCCAAAATTTCGATATCGGTCCACGTAGGTATTTCCTCCTTGAGCGTTTTTTCGATTTTATTTACCTTATCTTGGTAAATCTTGAATGATGTTGCCCAGGTTAACACTCTTGCCGTTAGTGTCCTGATCTGGCCCTCACACCATTCAACTCTTCCTCGCATAATCCCGAATTCTCCCGAGGCTTCCTTAATCACCCAGTCATTCTGTTGTTGAAGGCCGCTCATTCCGGTCCTCGTTTCCTTCAATACTGCGTTCAGTACTTGTATCTGCTCTTCATGTCCTTCTAGGATTCGCTGTCCTACTGCCCTGTTCGTTTCTACCTGTTGGCTGAAGAGCTGACAACCGAGCCGAATATCTTCGAATTCCTCCTCGATTGCTTCCTTCTCGCTGTTGCAAGCCTCGACTAGTCGTTGCATTTCTTGATCTAGTCGACCGATATGGACTTGCACCGAGTCGGTCATTTCCATATCCTCGCTCTCTGGCAATTGTGGTCTGGAGTCCAAGTATTACCTCTTCGACGGCTCGTACTGATCTTGTAGTTTCTTCGCCCATTCTGGTAAGAGTCTCGAGGGCTGTTTGGATTTGCCGACTCCAGACGACATTGGTATCAACTGGCCCCCTCCGAGGGTTAGTCGGCGCCTGTGACTGGCCATTGTGAAGCTGTCAGGATGGAAAGCGTAAGGTCCGGTGGATTGTTCTGTTAATCGAGGTCGAGTTCTCAAATAAAAACTGGAGGTGGTGCAGTTGCCGTTGCAGCCTTGCATACTGTGCTTTGCGCAAGAATATTGTAATATAGGTCCCTCGGGATGACCCGTTAATGTTATTCTGTAGCAAGCCCTGTTATCGCAAACGATGCAATTTATAGTCATAAACACTTTTTGGACGTATCCAAAATATTATACTGTTACGGGGATACTTTACCAACAAAGTATGGCTGCCTACTCCTTAGAAGTCGTACGTAGCTTGAAGATAGTCTTCGGAGTCGTCGTAGTTGCACTGGACTTCGTAATCCTCGACGGGAAGGTTGTGATATTCAGAGGGGAGTTCACGGGTATAAAACCAGTAAAAGTATTCGTACTCGATATCGTACGTCTGAATAAAAATACTCGCAATACGATAATCGTATGTAGTAATAGCTCAATCGTAAAGTGCGTGAGCGTAAAGAACAATAGAGTCAAGATCTCGAAAATTCATAAAGTATATTGTAGAGATAAATATTCTTGAAGTAGAAAAACAACAATAATATTTTAGTGTCTTGTCCGCTGGTGTGTTCTGACTGTGGATTGCTGCTAGAGCTTGATGTTTTACTTTGCAGGTGCAAAGGCGGTTCTTTTATAGAGCGAGTTACTCGTATACTCTCTATGATTTCGGCGTTTGTACTAAGATAGCTATGGCCTCCGATCGTTAGGCTGATTACTCGATCTCGGTAGGTTGCGCTTCTTTTCCATTTGACGTTCGGCACTTTCTAAAGTGCAAGGCATCCCTAGAGGTTATCCTCATGCAGCCAGGTTTTGCCACGTAGCAATTAAGCCCGTTTGCTTTTCTTCTGGTCTGTGTGCTTACGCAGAAAATAGGTTTCGGCAACGACCGCTGATGCGTTCATCGAACCATCACTTCCTCTTAGATCTCTCGACTCGATGTTAAATCAGATAGTAGATTGCAGGGATATGTTTCCCCTCATAGACTTGCATCGGTGACCAGCCGCTGCTATGCTACGTATCGTACCTCCTATCTTGCTATCTTTTACTCCCATTGCAGGGCTGCAGCTTATGTCGGACCAGACCATCTGCGATCTGCCGTTACTCGGGAAGTCGACCCACACACAAGTTCTCAATAGGTAGATTCAACTACCGGAGTGCAGTTAACATATGGAGTCCCTAGACTGTATAGTTATCCCCATAGTAAAGTCCCTCTTTTCGAACTCTGATGTGTGCCTGCTGGACAGTGTAGAGGTGTACCCCACTCTAGCCGGCTGTCACATATTGCTAATAAGGTAAAGTAGTTCTGGTCGAAACTATCATGCACGGCTGACCCGTAAGTCCCCGCAATGGCATGATAGTGCATTGACAACTCATGATGTCTCTAACTATCGGGGACCTAGGGGTATAGTAGCATACCTCCCTAAGTGTTCGTGACTGATGCCTTTGTCAGCTAAGTGTCATAACTATTGCTGTTCGATCGAGTAGGTGTACTGCCCACACGCGGTTTAATCATTCCGCTTTGCCAGGGCTCAGTATTGGATAGGCTCGAATGTCACGTAGAACTTCGTCGCTCAAAGGATGGGATAACTGCGAGTGTAACATCGGCCAACCATAGCGACAGGTGACCGAACGCAGATTGCCATGGACATCCTTCGTACCTCATATACCTGCTAAGGGAAAACCCCTAACAGCCTGCACTATGGAAGCTATGGACCCATGGGCTTGGATATGGACAGGGAGCTTGGTACTGCTGAGCTACGAAAGATATTGGAGACCTGGAGATCTGAAGGTTACAGGGGTCAGTTGGATGTTTCCTTCTTTTCTCTTCTTATTGGATTTCAGCCCAATACAAATGGCATATGAATGGAATGTACCATCTACCACTAGAGGTGGACTTTCTCTGTATACGGGATCCACCAAAGGGTCACCCTCGAGTGGTACTGATCGGCAGCAGGATTTTTGCAAGCGTACGAAGGCGTACTAGCTTGGATTGATTTCTTCTTCTCTTCATCTACGGATATGCAGCCCAGACAGTCTGCAGATAAAGAGGAGGATAATGTAATGGTAGCTAGCCTGTGCCTGGATAACCGTCCAGAATATAGTCAGCTGGTATGAGTGCTCTTGCACACTATTGATAATCTTACCTATATACTATTCTACTATATTCACTTATCCTCATTTGCAACTGTATCTACCTTAATACTTCTATACCAGGCCATACACAGATGTACATCCATACAGTAGATTTAGTAAATTAAAATACAGTTGCGCAGCAGCTTAACGGCAGTAATGGATTTACACTGGCAGTAGCAGATATACAGTTGCAAATACCCAGTAGTGGATATAGTACAGTGGCAAATACTATAGTAGATATATAATACAGCAGACTAGTGTTGGCAACGAAGCGGATCGGTTCGTCACGGATCGAACCAGAGCGCGGTTCGACACGGATTCGATCCGAGATTTGTACGAAGTTCCGAGGTTTGTTCGAACCGGTTCGCGAACCATCTATCTTCGAACGATAATAGGTAAGCGAGTTCTTGTCCGATCGTCTCGATTTGTAGCGCATCTTGTAGCGGGAGAGGTTAGCTACAAGATGCACTAAAATTCGAGCCGATCGGACAAGAACTCGCTTACTTATTTTTGTTCGCAGTTGTAGGTCGAAATGGTGGGGTTTGAGGCGAAAGGCTTGGCAAGGATCCGGTTCGCGCGCACCAAATCGGTTCGTCAATTGTACGAACCCCGGTCGGTTAGTTGCCAACACTACAGCAGACACAATGGCAGATATACAGTGGTAGACACTGTGGTGGATATATAATACAGTGGAGGTAGCCAGAGGATACACTATGGTGAATACACAGTGGTAGATATACTGCAGCGTGTACAGTAATAGATTTACAGATCTAGATACACATGGATAGTACTGATAGCCCTACTGATAGATATCCAGCAGCAGTTACACAGCAGAAGGTACACAGCAGTATATATATAGTGGTGCATATAGGAGCGGATATACAATACAGTGACATAATGGCAGATATACAGTAGTGGATATAGCTGTAGATTTAGAGTTACACATCTAGATATATATGTACTGCAGGATAATTCCAGTTGCATATACACAGTGACAGATACACAATGGAATCCTACTCAGTCTGCCTGATATCTATCAGCCCAAATAGAGTTGACTGAAGGTATCATTTTCTGAAGGCAGCAAAGACTGTATTTACTCTATCTAGAGAATGTCAGATTCCGATTTGCCTTTACTATCTACCCTTGTTCACCTTCCACTGACAAATACAAAGAACAAAAAGAGATACAGACATGCAGTTGCTTTGCCATTCATGTCGTATAGTGGGAAGAGCAGATTGATCCAATCATGTGTAGCTCAAGACGGAACATGGCCAGAGAGTGGTCCATGTGGACCCATGAAATTAGTAGATTGAACATTTACAAATTACCCACAAAATATAGCTGCACGTATAGATCATTGTATCAAATACCAGGGGTGGCAACATTTCCACCAGTCCTAATGTGTATTAAACGGTTCATCTCACCATACTCACCACATCGTATCCATCCAGCCCATTCAGACTGTTTTCAGTCAGCCAAGAGCTAATCTATTGAGATTGTGTCCAGCCAACCGAGCCAGTCCTTCCAAATCATCTTTAGCCATACCATGCAGATGATCTCCATCCAGCCAAGAGCAAGTCGAGCCAGCCTATCTACTAGGATCATGCCAGAGGTGGACCATGGTTTTCTACAGGTCAGGTACTCATCCAAATCCCGTTGCAAGATGGATTTGGTTCAAAATCTAGGGGCGGCGAAGCTGCCACCAGAGCTTGTAGCTACATATCCAGAAACAATGCATATGAGGGATATATATAGGAAACTTCCGGAGTATAGAAGTGCATACCTATTAGGACTTTAATCTCAGAATGTTTCCCGCCTCGCACAAGATTCGTTTCACACACGTTCTTAGCTTTACGCGAACACTGCCACCGAAGGATCCTCGCGTCAGCCTTTCGCAATATTGTGATGAGTCGCAGAATCACGGTGCTGTTAGTCAACGTTGACACATTGGCACCAAAAGTATCCTAGTTTTATTCGGACCGATCCGGTGTTTACGAGCCGGTGGCGAAGCTTATATTCACCTCCCTCCTCCTCTTATTACTCACAGGGTTTGTGGGCCCTGGAAAAATCTGCGTGACTTGTCATACCGTGCGTTGATTCGCTAAGTCGATGAGAATTCGAAATCTCGAACGTGAATCTGGGGCGGTGTGAGCTCGAGCTGGGTTATAAATATAATCGCTTTTGGAGGTAATTAAAACGACTCCGGATCAACTGCAGGTCCTGTTCTGGACCGCTCACGGAGGCGGGACGTTGACCGTTAGTGGGCTCATCAAGGATGCCATTCACCAAATGGGAGACCAAGCAGTTGATGATGGCTCGCTAAGCCTTATAGTGGCCCGGAGGCCCCAAGGGAAAAACTTTTCTACGTAAGTAGTGACATTACACCGCGAGATGGGGGATAACTTGTGAATAACGCTTCATTTATTTAGCGGGCACTAATGAACAGTCAGTCGCATTATAGAAGTGAACATAATTAGAATTAGGCATTTTCTGAATGACATACTCGAAGTGCCCGCTGGTGCCCGCAGCTAACCGTCAACTGCCCACCTCCGTGAGCGGTCAAGAACAGATCCCGTACGGTTTTTTGCCCACTTACATCAACCACCCAATAGAGTACACAAGCCCGCGCAACTTTGAAGAGACAACTTTCGATACTTCCTAATAAATTAATCGCGTCAAACGGATAATAATTGATGTTGCATAGCTGGTGGTGGGTGGCAAAAAGTGGCAAAAGGCCGCGCAACTGTCGCCACTCACTCTTGGGTAAATCTTGAGTCTCTTCCTTCTCTCATGCTCAACACTCTGTACCATAGCCTATGAACACTGTTCTCCCCTCCATATCGCAACACTTGACGGAGTCACAAGTCCGACTGAGAATGGATGAAGCGGATGTGTTCCACCCCTCTTAATTGCCACCATATCCTTAAAATCAAGGCTGCTCATTGGGTGGTCTATATCGTACGGGCTGTTGATTTGTTTACGTTACGGTGGACCCAGGATGGTAGTTCGTATGCTTAGAGGTCAATTAGATTAGTAACTTATCTATCACCCATATGCACCTACCAGTAGCTACGGAGTCAGGGAATCCCTATTTCAAAAATTCAATAATGATCAATGAATGTAGTTATCTTACCCTTAGCATCTCGTTGCCTTCACTCGCAATATTCTCGCGTCATTTGCGATAAACGAGGTATGATCATGACTGACTACTGGATTCTGGAAATACGAGAATAACAAACCTCTGCAGATCTGACAGGTGGTGCCTCCGATGTTTCACCTTCCACGTGCTCTCATCTTTGAGCGAACACTGCAGCCAGGCAAGCATTCCATAATTTCAGCATAGTGAGTGGCGTTTAGGTAGCTACGTAGTCTACATCGTCGATAAGCCGGTGGCGTGTCTCTCACGTTTCCAAAAATAGCTAGTGCTACCCTCTATCTTCTCTAGTTTACGGGCCGACCCGCTGTCGGTCTTTAGGTAGCTGAGCTTAACTTCACCTCCGGCCTCCTCTGTCTCTACTCGAGTAAATTTTGCTCACCGATTTCTCAATAGAGATGGAGGATCCAGGGGAAATCTGAGTGGGAAGTCACACTCTCCACCGCACAGCTTCTGGCAATAACTGGTTCGACAAAGTTCTCAGGAAGGAGAATCTGAAAGATCATTCCTGCCAAGGGAGAGCAACCAGAAGTCGTTACAATTGTCGGGGAAATCGTGGCGTCCGAGTAATACGTACTCCGGTATGGAACCAATATTCGGAAAACCATGCAAGTCTCAAACAATGGAGCAGTCTCCAAGATGGATATATGGAAAATACGGGTTGTTGACTGGTCAAAACTCCCATATTCAACTGCAACGTTGGTCAATAGAAGTTATTCCTTCACATTGGTACGACCCCAGAGGTCCTTTAAATTTCTCAAACGGTTGTTTGACCGTTCGGTCCTTTTTCCACAACAATAAATCAACAAATTTTCCAGAATTTCATACAGGACACTATGTTGCTTTACGTGCATTCTGAAGCACACAGTAATTTTTTCAGCTTTTAAAATAAAGCGGTTATGGCTCAGCACTCTAATGGTACAGATTTTGGGGTGATTTCGAATTCAACGGAACGGCGACCATTTGATCCAAACGCGGGCTAAAAACAGTATTTCAATAGATCACCTATTCCTCACTAAATAAATCTTCTACTTAGTAGTTAGCAAGCGAGGCTGGAACTCTTGGCACAAAACGAGATAAATTTTGCTGGAGTAATTGTTTTTTGTACCTGTTACCTTAGGCCAGGGCGTATTGCTTGTACGGGGATGGAAGGCTCATTTAGCGTCCGTTAGTTTCTGCCTGTCAAACATATACATATATTGACCCAGTCCGAGATCAGGATGGCTGGTAAAAGTGTCATCCAGAAGAATTAAGAACTTTCCGGATCCAGGCAGTTAACGTAGTAACTTATCGGTGCTACTGCTCTAGTTACTGGGTGGTTAGCAGTGAGTTTCACCCTTCGTTTTACCGGCCTTCTAATAGCTTCATGCGCTGTTGTCGAGAATTGTCCCTCAGGCAGGTTTCCCATCAGAACCAGTAATTTATAGGTAGAAACTATGGTCTGCGGGCCGCGCAGCGGAGTGTCCAGTTAGGAAACAGGCTTGAGCTTGTTCAGGTGCAAAGGGAGTGGGGAAGGGGGAGGGGGGGGGGATGCATTGTAAATGTCGCAAAAGTAACTCGGTGTCATGGTGATGTCTTGATCTAGGTAGATTACCCGAGAGGAGTTATTTCAAACATCTAGACACCTATTCGACTGAGAATGGTCACGTGATGGTAAATAGGTTCTCGAACGCCCGGGCATCTCTGCATGCTGCATGCATGATGCACATGCATGAGCAGTAATTGTACACATACTTGAAAGAGTCACCAGAGAATTCCCAGACAGGTGTCTTGTTGCGAGTGCGCAATAACTAAGATCGCAGCCTTGTCTATTCCATAATTTCAGGCGGGTGCTAGCCTCGAGCCAAAGTGACAGCACCGGTATCGGCCCTTGCACCCTGAAGAGCTCCGGAGCAATGAATTGTTTCATGCCTTCGAATCTATGAACTTTTCGGCATGCCTTAGGCCGTTTTGCTGTGTATATGTTGAACCAGCTTTCCGACTATATAAGAAGCTATGCCAACTGATTAAATTCAGAGAAGCCGGAGCTCGAGATCACGATCACAACGGATCAAATAGTACCTGGTACTGGAACTATCAGACTTATCACTGTGCCCTTCGGAAGGTGTTGTGAACATTCCTGGCTGTGCAAATATCATCAGAGGTGAGTACTGTTGAGTGTTCCTTCTTTTGTCCGCTGATGAATATTACCTACTTAGGACTACTGGGTTGCATTATCTACCCTCAATGAATTCATTTTCGTACGGGTTGTCCCGTGAGGCTCCCATCTTATCGCCTCTCAGGCGTAGAAATTCGCAGCTTTCAGTGGAAGGTAGTTGGCTAGCGCTGTGCGCATGTTCGAGCCGTGGTTAGGGCTAGAAGCACAAGGAACTTGGCACCCCCGGTTTGAAACGTTGCCTACATCACTAGCGCCCTCTGTCTCGAGCTGAGAGAGCTGTGAGTTATCTCCGTATGATACACAACACTGGAAACCTAACAAAGTCAAAAAAGCTTCGTAAATTCGTCATTTAGTATTGTTTCTAATCGGGCTAGCTAACCACATGTGCGCAGTCTCCGAAGCGTGTGAACCAATACTGCTCCAGCAGCCAAAATTGTCCTTGTTATTATTTACGAGGTATATGCATATTTCTGATATGCTCATCCATCTTGTCCTTCCGCTTGCACGTTTTCCCGCACTCTTGACACACAAACTGTCCAGGCTGGTGTTGGAACTTTTCATGACGAACGCGATCGCCACTCCTTTTGAAAGTGACTTCACAACCCTCGAACGTGCAGCTGTGAATAGATCTGATAAAATCAAAATTAGCATAAAGCATGTTCTGGGGCAGGAAATTTACTCTTTGTTGGTGGTAGCATTTCCTGTTGTCGGAGTGGAGATGACCGCAGCTGTTGTTTGATCTTCGGCACCGTTCTGCTGGTCAAGATAGCTGTGCTGCCTGTGCAATAATGTTAGCTAGCTGCGGACCACTCTCCAGACTGCCTAAGCAAAATGGAACGCATGCATATCAGGGCTTCGCTGCTTGACCCACTTTCTGTGCTCGAACCCGGTATTGAACTGCTCCTGCAGTCCAGTCATATGGTTGTTCATCCCATCTACGGGAACAGCGGGAAGCTTCGATGATGGTCGGTTAGCTGTGTACCAGTACATATCGGAGCTGATCCACCCACTCTCGTGCGCTGCAACCCTGGGTGCGGGTAAGAACTATCCATTTGTAAGTACTCCATTCGGAATCAGCAATGCAATTAAGGTACCGAGACACACGTTTCATCTCCAACGATAGCCTCAGGAACGCTTGAATGACCCTGTCCGATGCCTAGCCCGACGCTCGATAATGTCTGACAGCGACAAAAAGTATCACCAGGAGCACCGCAATAATAGGAGAAGTCCATCTTAGCTGTAGAACGATTAACAGTGACTAGATGAGGTGAATAGAGCGAGATAATTTCCACAAAGTTGCACTGCTGTATAGAATGTGCTCCGTGCCGATGATTCTCCCATACTTTATATACGCTTCATCCTTCCTCCCGCTCATTCCAGGGCGTCTTTTCATCTCTACACACCAGCGCCCTTCAAATATTTATCCAATTGATAGAGTCGACGGCGGTGAGCCCGGGCTGATGATTGATAGTCTAGCGGCCGGGCGCTCTACGCCCTGAACTCGGTGTTGAGATCCAACCAAAATCACCATAGCTGTCCAGGTGGACAAACACGAGCGGGGGATGAGTATAGGGAATTTTCAAAATGATTTTTTACCATAACGATGAGGCGCAGTGCGAGTGATTTTTCAATCAAGTAATACAAATATCTAGCAATCCAATAGTCCCTCCGATTAACGCGGTTGCCGTTACATCAGAACATGGAATGGCGGGTACGCTCCGTTAAGACTGTTTTGCTGCGGATTGTAACAAACACATGTAATTTGAAATCTGAGTGACAGTGTTGAAGACAGCTGTAAATTGACGTCGACACCTACGCCCGGGCACCCATGGCCAGGTAGTTATATATGTTTCTGCGGCGTCTACCAGGATCTCGTTGAATAATCATTGGCTATATTTCCGAATAACACGAGGGCATGGCCGCCCTGTAAGTTGACCGCAAAATTATACTTGTGCAAGTGTGTCTAAGTCGTACGTTCGCACTCGAGATGAACGCTTACAGAATATGCATACATAGAGCAACGAACGAATTATGAGGAAAGTCACTAAGCTGGGATAAGGCAAGTTGTATTTTTGCCGTCCCTCAATAGTACGTTTTCCTGCAAAATATCCTGCGGTGGGAATTACTCAAAACGGGTGGAAGTTGATGGAAGATGACCACGGAATTTCTGTTATTTGGCCACCATAAGATCTGAAGCAAATCGCCAAGGATGCATCGATATCGATCGATGTTACAACAAATGAACGCCCTGACCACGAACAGTCCGCGTTCTGGTACCGGTGTGTAAATAAATTTTACCCCGAAATTTGCAATTGGCGTAATAGATGTGAAGCTGACACGCTCAACGCCCGGGCACTGATTCCTCCAAGAGTGACTACATTCCTCTGCAGCTAGTTGATGTGGTGAAAATTATGCGCAGCTAACTATGTAAAAGCGCCGTATACGCGTACCTATTGGTTGATATCAGCGTTGAATAGAATTGATTTTAAGAGCACCTTTTCCAAACTCAAACACAAAATCCGGCTGTCAAGGTCAGAAATAGGTATCTTGTCAATAACATTAACATTTATCGTGCTAGGTAGGGTTTAGTCCTGTGAAGCACTTTTCACCGGTATGAGAGGGTGTGTGCACGTCCGTATCGATACATATCGTTGGTTGGGACTGAACGCTTGAACCCGTATTTCTCTAATTCATTCGACAGGTATTCCATTCTGTCATGATTTCCTCGCATTAACGTTAAAATTGCAACGCAATGCCGCTATATCGTGTACCATTATAGATATTTGCCTATCACCCCATATGTATACCGCAGCTAACAGGCAGAATAAAACCACACAGATTGGGAAGCACGGATCGGAGAATCATCATAAAACTGCCATCTATCAGCTCCCCTCGTCTACGCACTCTCCAGATGGTGATTCTCATAAGAGGACTTGCCGTGGCTCTGTCACCTTGACTAGACTCCCTCGATCCCACCTTTTCAATAGAAATAGAAAATCCACATAGACGGGGTGGTCGTGATACCCTGCCCCCGGTCAATCGGAACGTTCTATATCCTTAGAAAATAACTTCTTGAGGTGGAACTGGCGTTTATATATGTTGCTAAAGACAACGGCCGTTGTCTTCCATCCGTAGGATGTCCCATGGCCACTTCCAAATTATGGAAATTCGGATATATCGCTTTCAACGCTTTAAAACACGAGTTAATCATGCACAAATACACAAGTGTAGGTCTTAGGTCTCTTTGCGAGCACGCGGCGTGAGACGCATAGAGATGCAGCTGTGTATGATATGTGATTGGTATCATTGTGATGCATATTTGTTTTGTGTTTCATGCAACGTGCATGCGGGGGGGTCCGGAAGCAAGTTACGATATCCGGATCGTTTGCCAACCGAGTACTAGCTGGGAAGGTGAGTTGTGGGAATGGAGAGGGAATGAATAGCAGAGTCTCGGAGAATTTGTAACCTTGGTGCCGTGTTCACTTTCTTGGTGCCAATAGACGAATAGTATAGCAGTTGCAATAAGATGCTTCGCAGCTCTTAGCTTGTGAAGTACGAGGGTGCGGGGAAAGTGTGTAATCGATACCAAATTCAACAAGAGTAGGAACAAAAAGTAAGAATCCAAGGAGATTTTGTCAATGTTGGAATGAAACCACGTGCATAATATTGCATCCCCTCCTGGCTCACGAAGCGCTTTCTCGGGACCGAGCCAGGTTGATTAGTTTTTTTTTGCGTAGCCCTGCTTCCATCTACACTCTCCTGATCTTTTCTTTCAAAATCTTCGTACCAGTCAACGTGTCCTCTCCATAATTGCCCATATCCGCTGATGCTTCTGCTCGATCACCAGCTGTGATAATGGTTCAAGCTTTTCGTATGCGACCTCGAGCTCAGTTCTCCCTTCGTTCGTCTTCCCGGTCGCAATATACGAAACCATACGTGGCCTTCGCGAACCCCTCACTTAGCCCACAAAGTCTCCGAGAAATCATCCAGCGGGATGAACGTCACTCTTCCATATGAAGCGACTACCAGTACTTGTCCAGGAAAGCTTACGCATAGTGAGTTAAGGGCCTTCTGAAGTCGAATGTTTGTTCGTAGTCGGAGAGACTTTACTACTACCAGATTAGCAAACAGATTTAACTCTCGAATTTCAAATGATACCTTCGTTCCGATCATCCCCGAGTCAGCCTCCAACCGGGCGGCCAAATCACCACCAAAACCTTCTTCAGAAACCCAGCGCCCTCCCTTCGCATATGTTCGATGCTACCGATCGAAGAAAACCACTTCGAAATGCACGAGATTACCAAAACACTCAGGAAATACCGACAGAAATACCAGCCAGACCGAATCTGTCATGTGTGTCGTTTCACTACCCTGAACGTTCGAAAGCGGGTAGCCTTCGTATGGTACCGCTACCGGAAGTTGCACTATCCGTACATACGAATGGAATACAAGTGGGTATGTTCATCGGCAGGTTGTGTTTGAGATTCATCCTTTGAATTAAACTTTACAAGGGCAGAATTTTGACCTCGGGAAGTCGCCGACGCTGAGAACCGATACAGTGTTATAGTGCACGAGAGCTGGAAGCCAAGGGAAGTCATAGGGGTTATTGCATTTACAATAATTCTGGATGCAGCTTTAACCAGTTGGTTGGCAGTCTCTTCTGACAGAAACCGCAAAAAGTGGCCACTGGTGGTCGACATGATCATGAAGGTCTGACATAAATACAGTAGCCATCCTTCTCTCTTTGTCTCCTTGAGTATATTAATCTCATTCCTTTGCTAATTGTCGTCGCGTATGAGTAACTCGCCAGGCTAGTGATATACCCGTCCCACCGCCGGCCGCTTATTCACACCCCCTAGTTATAACTTAGCGACGCCACGATTCAATAACTTTTGGGGGTTCTGGCTCAGGCCGTCGCTGAGGGTATTCGAGTACGGGACCGTTCTGCATCCTGGCGCCCTTCATTTCTGTCTACTTGCAGGCTATAGACGTTAGGATTCATCTTCGGCATACGCTGACGGTATCGAACGGGCTTAACAACTTCATGCCGCTGTGAAGGCTTCTAGATTCTGGCTGTCACTTCACCACTCAGGTCCATCATTCCAAGTCTCAACACTTGCAAATACCGCTCGCTGATTTCGCTACCGTTAGAGGAACTGATGCGCGCTAGGTATGTGTTCCGGCGGGGAAAAAAGTCGAAAATTTCCAAAAGTGAAGATAGAGAAACTAAAATAGTATCATTCGGGATGGAAACCGGACCGAAACAGCGACCATTTCAGTGCCAAAGAATACTCAGACAGCGAAAGCGTGGAGATATGTACAGGCCAAAATTGTAGAACCACCGGTTCTCTGCAGCGGTATTATGACACCTAGCCCAACCGTTACTCGCATGGATGGAAATGCCCGTTGGTACACATGGGAAAATTTTCATTGCGCTTTAATTTAGCACAGAACACTTCACAACCTCGAGAAACGTGGCACGGACGGACCGACCTACGGTTTACCAATAGCAGCGGCAAACCAGCAGAACGTACATACTAGCCAAGAGCAAATACACCTTAGTCTTATCCAAGAGATATTACGTACGTAACTAAGCTATAAGTTCACATGAAAAAACAATAAACAAATCTGTTCTACACTTTTATGCCAACACTGACACACCACTTTGTCTAGACCACGGTACCATGATCGATTCCCTACCTCCTGACTGACCGGCCTCCCGATGCATGATTTCGCTTCGGGATGTTTCTATTATGGACACGTCTACGGTGATCCAGAAGGTTATCTTTCCTCGTAAAACCGTTCGAATCACGTCGAGGACACCCCTTCTCTGGACAATCAATAAGACCACGGGTTGTGCGCATCTTCTCGCGATGTACCGAAAACTCGTGGCGGTCCCGATCCGCCTTCTTTGGGAAGTTCTTCTGGCAATGGTTGCATTGAAATGGTTGGGGCTGTACATGTCCTGAGCTAACATACAACGATTATACTAACGTTAGTGAACTGCGACAGATTTAGAATGCGGAAGGAAACTTTGGAGTCCTCACCTTGCAGTCCCGCTTCGTTGGTGATTGGTATGAGACCGGGAGGCATCACACGATCTCTCTAAACATGAAGATGCCGTCCAGATCGAATGATCTTCTCGTATTCCGGAGTATCCAGGATACAAATCTTCCAGTGAAGGATGATAGCCGACGTCATCACACCACGGCGCAGACCGAGTGCCTAAAATATCACTGCACCATTACAACATTAATATCCTAAGATTGAAAAGTTTATAAAAGTGGCATTCATACTTAGATGCCGCAGTTGCAGTACATTCTGCTACATTATAGGATGTACATATGGGATCAGCCGCACCCCAATTATAACACTCACTGCCTGGTTCTGCCGTCGAAGTATTCTGTTGGAATCGATTGGATACTTCGTCCTGCCTCTGAGCATGAGCGAAGGATAGTGGATAGCATTCTGAAATAGGCGACAGGTACATCGCTAGGTTTTTGGTTATACTATTCCTTGCGAGTCTGTTGCGGAGGGTTGGGACTGACAACTGGAGCTTGGGGTTATTTGTGTTTCCTTTTATCTGTTAAAATGATCAATGTGTTTGTGTTCGGAGCCGCGTGTTTTGTTGCTGCCTACACTAGGTAGCACTTACCTGTAAGAAGACTCCATATGGCCCTTACAAAGAGGCTCAGTTGAAGAGTCAGCGATCAGCGCCCAGTCATATACAAAGTACGTCTCTTCGGCGCACAATTGCGTATTGGTACATAGAATACATACTTATGCATGCGCGCACAGATAAAATCTCTTGTACTCGATGGCCGGAATTTTCCAGACGTTTCTTGTTCATAATTACAAGATAATATCTCGGGCTGGACGGCTGTAATTACCACATTCAGAGGGCAACTGATCGGGAGATCTGATCTTGTGTCATTGTGCGGGGTTACGGTTGTGCCACAAGGATGTATCCACTCGGTTCGGTTCACCAATTCCAGAGCTTGTGAAACATAAATGCGCACTTCTGGTCTTGCGGGATGCTGATTTTCCGATAGGGATTGCGTTAAAAACACTACGTAGAAGCCGATCGCGCTCGGTTACCCGACGAGCCCGCCATAACATGTATCAGCGCCACATCAAAATGGTAGATCACCTCAAGACCTCGGATTCGCATTTGAGGTAGAACTTCAGCTATACCTTTGACGCAATAATTTTATCACCACGGATAAGAAACGCCCGAACAAAAAGACAGATCGATTGCGCAACTTAGGACACTGGCGCCCCGCGACGGAGGAGCTGAAGCGCATAACGCCCGGGCGCAAGCTTGCAGCAAGGAATTTGACAACTAGGAAATGCCACCGCCCCATGATCACGTCTGGAAACAATTTCTAGGGAGGCTAAAGGAAAGAAGCTGGGAATAAGTCGGAAGATGGAAACGGACGACAGAGAACAGGGCGGCGGCGAAGCGGGGACCCTCATGCTCAAAGCTCAATGCAGCAAAATTGTCACACCATCCGCATCCGCATCCGCGTTCGTCGTGAGGCTGGGGGTTAGAGCTGAAATACACTGCAGAATTCGGAAGAATCATCCACTTCGCCAATACCATCAGCCGAGCCCTCGATCTTTTGAAACCTACAACTCGTACTCCGAGCCTACTGCTGAAATCTATGACCATGAGGCTGCCGGATGGCAAACGCAGCCATCTCTAAGGACAACCACACTGACTGGTTTCCATGCATTTCCAACCCGGACATAGGATAAATAGCATTTTTTGTGAACAGACGCACAAGAGAGTGCGGCACTGTTGAATTGTGTTCGTTGAGACCTTGCGAATGGGATTCCTTCCCTTGGGAATTGGAAGGAGAATAGGAATAGGGGCGTGCACGTGAGAGACTAGGGTAAAAGATCAATCAGGAAGGGCGTTGACAGGATGTTAACAATGTATAACCCCGAAGATACACAAGCACAAAGGATACCTAGGTATTGTGGCGACCTTTCAATGGGGGCTCTGATAGATCGGTACCGTTCAGTCAAAAGGACCATCCACGTGCTCTGGAGTTCTTTTTGCGGTCGGTCACTGCGCAGTATTTTCGCAAAAGTGGCTTCAGGGCTTGTGCAGAATGTTTGTTAAGACTTCCATGCATCGCGCGCTATCCGCGGGGTCTATCTTAACACCGACAGATAAGGTTCATTTCAGGCTATCTTTAACTCCAACAGCTTACACCCTGCTGGGTGTAGGAGCTCAGGCTCAGAAATGACGGTCCAGGCTGGCGATGCCGGTCGATATAGTGGAAGGAGACTCAGTCAATCTAACAGTGCGGCGGTGGCCTACGACGGCATTCCATGGCACTCCCAAGGATTTTATCCGATCTTGCGATATAATGGCCATGGAATTGAGGAGCATCACCTTCTAACTGAATCGCAGGTGCATGATAGTTACGTCTGCATTAAAAAGAATGTGTCATCAAAAAATTAGCAGAGTCAATAAGATTTGATGTGTCATTGATCACGCTAGGTTCGATATGATGTTGCTTGTCCGCGACCGTGACAATGTCGAATTCAATTGCAGAGGCACCGCATTTCGGGTCTTCCCAATAACAATAACACCTTGGAAAGTCACCGGTCAAGCTTGAAAAACCAGTGTGCTTTTAGAGCTCTCATGTCGGCGCTGGGAAGATTTGCATGGTAACACCCGCAAGTTTTGAAGTCTAATATCTAATTCACATGTTAATTCCTATTCAGCCGACGTTACCCTAACCCTGGCCATTTTTTCCGATCTAACTCGGCTACTTCCCTGCACTACCAATAGTCTCCGAGGTCTGGAACATCTCTTTGAAGGAACCAATTCCCTCATCATTGTCATGTCCGCCACCCATTCAGCCCAGCATCCTGACTTCGCCAACCTTCCCTGGTGCCGCGAACTCCTCTCCTCACCAACCACCACCGTTGTCGAAACCACCGCCCGCATCACAAAGTCCAACACCGAGGACTCACTTTTCGGCACGACATTCCATACCCCCGACACAATCCGTGCCTACCTGATATTGCGTACGCCCACGGAGACACTGACACTTGTATCTCTCGGCAATGGTGTGAACGGACATGCGAACGTCGCACACGGTGGTGTGGTGGTGACGATACTCGATGAGACGCTCGGGGCAGCAGTGGGATATCCTTCGTTCACGGCGTACTTGAACACTTCATTTAAGAAGCCGGTGGTGACGCCTGGGGTGCTGCTGTGTAGGGCTTCGGTTACGAGAAGCGAGAGGAGAAAGTATTGGGTTTCGGGGACTCTGGAGGATGGTTGTGGGACGGTGTTTGCGGAGGCGGAAGGGCTCTTTATTGGTGTGAAGGAGGGCCCGAAGTTGTAGTCAGTTGCAGAGCATATAGATTGTGTACTGGCTTTTCGTGATAGACGCACTAGGTGGACGTTGTAGAGATACTGCGTATGCTTCTTGTAACGCATCTTAATTCATCTTTGATACTGCGATGCTATTCACCGAAAGACCCGCCGTTCGTACATTTAAACCATTGAGAATTCCCGTTATATAAAAGGCATAACCTAGAGTGGCTTCCACCCCTCCAATAGCAGTGCGCCCGCGGAATGATCGCCACGGGCCTGTTTCCGTTGACGAGCAACCGAGGGAGCCAGGCGTTACTACGGTCTGATGGCACTCAAAATGACATGTCAGCCCCCTGGCATTTCGCCGCCACCGCCGCCACCATCGTCGCCGGTGGTATCGGTGGGACCGTTGCTTGAAAGTGGGGACCCACCTCCGTGCCTGAGATCCGGGTCAACGGGTCTCTCCATCGGCTGGACTTCCAGACGCGAACAGTTTTGGACAACAAGGAAGGTGGTTACCCGCCAAGGAAGACATTTCTTACCGATCCCGTAGGTTTCCTAGTGGTACGAAAGTTAGTACTTAAGTACTTAAGAAGTACTTTTGTATATGCTTCGTGTGAGAGGGCTGGCCAATGGAGTGTGCCGGCTTTCGCACGCACCGAACGTTCCCGAGTATACACTCTGGCATCCCGGGCAGATGGCAGCTTGGCAATCTTCGGGATTTCCTATAAAGCCCCCCCTCGCCATGACAGTTCAAAGGATTTCGCCTCGTTCCCAGAGTACGTTGGGCGGTGCTGGCAGGTAGCAAAACGCACTACCTTCTAACACAGGGCTGTGAAGACAACAGACAATACTGATTCAACCACCACCGCACCATCGCCAGCATTCCCACCATCACTGCATCTTCCACCATTGCGCAATCATTCCCCCTGGTTCCACAATTTCGAGCGAGTGATATCAATGTCGTGGGAATAAGCGCGAGATGGATAGTGGGTTGGATAGTCCGAGATTGATAACCCCCTGATTAGATGGATTGATTAGACCAAAACAAAATCCGAGGCTTGACGTTCTTCAAGCACGGTCGAGATGCTCTATACATGTACCGACTGATAGACCATGGGTTAGAGTAGGGTTCCTTGCGCCTTCAGGCTCAGGACGCTATGGCAATAACTTTGAGAACAATACCGCATGAATCTTGGGCGAGTGATATTGGGTGCACTCCAGGAAACAAGACGACCAAGATGACCGACTGCGAGTCAGGAAGTCCTTCAGACTTCTTCCAAAAGAGATTTTTGCCATTTCTCCTCGGCTGCTCCCCAAGCCTCGTTCGGATAGTTGTCATCCCATGCATGGCGAGCTCATAAATAATCACTCGAACAGGCCTTGCGCAATTGCATCCAAGTTCTATGTGGAGATTTATTTTCTACAAGAATGCTGAGACAACCTGACCATTATTGCAGTATCCATACATACCCTCACACTCTGGGCGCAAATTTCAACCGTAAACTCGGTGCTTGCAGCGTAATATGATCTTTCATATTCTCTTCATACCCTATACCGAGTCGTCGTCATCTACAAATGCCACCTTAAAGCTCAACGCAATCCTCACAATCACCATTCGTATTTCCATATACGCCAGCGACTTCCCGGGGCACTGATAAATACCTAAACAAAACTTTCAGCATCCTCAGGCCGGGAGATCGGAGTATATATACATACCTATTGTGAACGGTGTATACACACATCTATCCTTAATTAACTCCGGCTTCTCATCGGTCCACCGCTCAGGGATAAACTCTGCCGGTTTCTCCCAGTATCGGGGGTCGCGGTTAACAGTGTACGGCGGTACGCTGACTACTGTGTTGCCGGGGATGTATACTCCTCCAATGATTAACCCTCTGTGGGTGTAACTCTTGGAAGGCTTGAGATTGCGGGTGGTTGCAGTCGTAATGCTTCGTTGATAATGGCGTCAAGGTATGGGATTGAGGCTGCTTTGGTGTAAGAGTATTCGGAGTCTCCACCAGGGAATATGGAGTCGAGGATGGATTGGAGTTTTTTGTAGATTGCAGGATTGGACGCTAGGTAATACATTATTGCGGAGATAGTGACGGCTAACGAATCGCTTTGGGAAGGTTTCAGTTTCATTAATAAATGATGGAGAAGGTATATCACGTACCTGCCAGCTATGATGATGAGACGGACATCATCCATCGATGCTTCCTTGGAAATCTTCCCGAGTCCACTCCTTTTATCACCAAGAAGATATGATGCTATGTAGCAAGGTTTCTCTTCAATCCTCTGGGTTATCATCAGCATCTTCTCCTTCACTTCCATACCACTAACAAACCTTAATTCTCTCCTCCATCCCCTGCATACACCACTCATCAAATCCCCCAAGCCCCCCTCCAATCGCCGCATAAATCTCAACTAAAACCCTTAAAACCCACGGCAACGCACTCAGCACCGAAAAAACCCATCCACCACCAACAAGCCAATCAACAGCGGGGTGCAACCTCCCATCCTCCAACATTCCAAAGCTCCCCCCCAACCCAACCTCCCCCATCACACATACGCAAAATACCGACTCCAAGCGGAAATATCGACCACCTCGCCACCACCTTCAAGCCGAGCGAGGAGTCGCGATGTAAGCCGAGCAGTTAATTGCTATATGATAACTGCGCTGCACCATTGAGAGCTCAGTCCCAGGCAGTCCGGCGGTGCGCATGGAGTTTCTTATCCCGAACTGCGAAGACGCTGACGTTGTGGTCAGCCCCAGTTGAGCCATAGAAGGGAGATTTAGTGCAGCGGGATGTGGAGGCATAGAGCTTTTGCACGGCGTCGGGGGGTTGATGGAAAGTTCGCGGGGACCTAGGAATATCAATACTGTGTGATATGCTATGGGGGGTTTCGGAACTAACCAATACGTATAAAGTCTCCGTATTTTTGATGCGTCTTGTCGATTACAATGTAACCTTGACTATTTCCCCATACCTTCTTCACCATCCAGAATTTTGAAATCCTGGCGACAAGAGGTCCGGGAAACTTCCCGAGTCGGTGGAGAAACACTCGGTGCGTAAGAATACTTGTTGCTAACGCAGTGTTGAATGATACTGCTATCACGGCTGTGTCTAGTATAGCCAAAAGGACACTGGTAGTTTGAGATAGTGACCATGCTATACCAACGAGTGCGGCAATGTAGAGTCCGATGAGGTGAAAGAGATAGAAGTCTAGTTCATGGCGGAGGGTAGTGAGGTGAAAACCCACCGCCGCTAAGGAAGAGATACCAAGCAGATGAAGCAGCATTTTTGGGGGTCTAGACGTCCAGGGCGAACAGAGGTTGGGTCTATATACTTTTGCAGTCGTGCTGCATGGCATGGCGTTATGTATGTACTTCTCTGAATCTACCCCCTCTTCCACCATTTTGCGATAAGCGGGGAGATATCACGCCGAGAAGCACCATAGTACTTCGTTCACAGCGCGGCGCCGTTCTCCGGGCACCAAGAGTATATATACTAAGTACTTAAGTACTTAAGTGCATGTAAGTATTGAATCACTGGTTGCTGTACATAACCCGCCGGGTCCCGCATCTGCGGTGGTTCGCAAGGGGGGTGGCCCAATCAAAAACTGCTCCGCAATCTCATCGAATTAAGCTGGTAAATCATAGTAAGGATCGCGATTGATCACTTCCAATCTTCGAACGTTCACCTCGAGCACTCGGCTAGATCTTGACAAAAAGTATTACTATATACGGTTTTTATTCAGGATGACCCTCCGGGGACTCGTATTTTGCAGGATAACCCTCATGTCCATTTTTTATGTAGAATAACCTCCGTGCTCGGACCTCAAGAATGTTTCTTACCCCCTTTTTTTTAGGTTTATCTACAGTAACCTTTACTCAACATCATCATCACCACCCTGATCACCAGCCTGACCATCACTGCTACTATTACCACTCCGCAAGAATAATCACTTTGACAATGGAGGTTTCTGGACAAATTCAACTTCAATTAAATCAAGAGTTTGATTCCTTTATGGACTTTAAGGCTGCGATGCATATGTGGGCAGTAGCGAGCAATTTTTCAATCAAGTTTGCAAAGTCAGAAAAAATACGGAATCTTGTGTGCTGCAGGACATCAGAGGCATGTGAGTTCAAAGTACGGACGATCTGGAAATCGCGAGTAGAAAAGGTAATTTACAGAAAGTCTATTATCATCACTTTTATTGAGAACTGCAAACTATTATACTTGTACTACTGGCTAATATGAATACCATGGCTGGATATAGGTTGTTATTACAGTTCTTAATCCGAATCATACAAGCTGTATTGGTATGCAACAGCCGGCCCGGCGCTCTTCCAGCAACCATACGTTCCTGGTATCTGTGGTACCTACAGTTCTTGCAGTCAGTAATACTACTCACCCAAAGGATATACAGGCTGCAGTACAACAGTTTTTGAAACAGAAGATCGGTTATCAGGCGGCCCACAAGGTATTACAAGTACTTCAGAACAAGAATATTGAGGTGGAACGGGGTCAATTTCGATTGCTTCCGGCGTATCTTGAAATTCTCAAGGAAAAGGATATTGGTGGATACTTTCGCTTGGAAATTAACCACAATACCAATCGCTTTTCTCGCATGTTTATCAGCCCAGCAGTATGCCGGAAAACCTTTGCCTCATGCATGAAATTAGTTGCATGTGATGGAACCTTTACCAAATCTAAGTTTCGGCAAACACTTTTGTTTGCAGTGTCTATTGATGGGAATGATGAAGTGGTGTTACTTGCATGGGCTTTGGTTGAAAGTGAAAATGAGTCGTCATGGGCTTTCTTCCTATCACATCTTAAACAGTAAGCTTACTAGTATTTCTCAACTGAATTGTATATAGAAGCTGATGTATATTCTGATTCTAGGGCAATCCCGGAAATCAATACTCCATCTGTTACCCTCATTAGTGACCGTGACAAATGACTCATTGCCGCTGATGAGATAATCAACTGTGCACAAAGGGCATTCTGCTGTCAACATCTAGCCAATAACGTTCAAAAAGACTATGGATTGCAGGCCCGGCAACTGTTCTGGAAGCTTGCAAAGGTACGAACCATTCTTGATTTCGAGTCAGTTCTTACTGAGTTGGATGAGCTTCGACCTACCGCTGGCCAATATATACGCACTATCCCATGTGAACAATATGCAACTGCATACTTTCCTGGTTTACGATATGGTCATCTTACTTCCAATATAGTAGAAGCAGCCAATGCTCTTTTTCTCGATGAAAGAGAACTCTCGGTTTTATCAATGTTACATGGAATTTGGGAGAAAGAGCAAGATCGAAGGGCTAGACGAGAAGAGAAGGCTCTTCTTATACCTGCCAGTGAGTTGCTTACACCGTATGGAGTTGCAAGACTTGCAGAGCCTATACATTTCGCCCAACTCAATACTGTTCGGATGGAGTCAATTCCGGGGGGCGTTGGTACAGTCACACAATCAAGAGACGGAAAGAGATATGAAGTCAACTTGCGTACCCAGACCTGTTCCTGCAAGCGGTTTCAAGACACCAAAATTCCATGTGGACATGCAATTACAGTTATGCACCGAATAAGGGAGACACCCAATGACTATCTTCCTGACTTTATCAAGAAGAGAGTTTGGGCAGCTGCCTACCAGGATAATTTCCCTTCAATTGATTTAAGTGATGTTAAACTGGTTCATATACGGGGATGTATGTTAGGAGAGAAGGATTCAGTTGTTGGCAGAGACAGTGGCCCGGGAGATGAGAGTGATGATGAAAGTGTACTTAGTAAACCCCCGCTAGATAAGTGTGAGCCACCACTCACAAGAGCACCGAAGGGACGTCCCTCTAAAAAGAGAAAGCGACAGGGAGATGTGCGCAGACCTAGGAACCTGCAAAGACGAAGGATAGAAGGTGAAGTACTAGATATTTCTCTGCGAGCACCTCCCAGGTGTACCACCTGCCAAGGTTTGGGGCATAATGCTGGGAATTGTACTCGGCCCCATGTTTGAGAGTCAAAGATACTTAGTAGAGGGGGTCATTCTAAATAATCTTTGGAAGTGAGGGTTATACTGCAGAATTTGAACTTAGCATACTGTGTTATTCTACATAAAAAACGGACTCGAGGGTTATCCTGCAAAATACGAGTCCCCGGAGGGTCATCCTGAATAAAAACCGTACTATATACTACTTGGCTCTCGTCATCTAGTCATGACGATGCGGCCAGGCGGGCACTGTCATCTAATCATGACGGTGCGGCCATGCGTGCAGTTGATGGTTGTGCTTAAGGCATTGTGAGGGCGTAGGGCATCATGACGTCTACGCCTTGCCATCATGGGCCTCGGCATGATCTCATGGCATTGTACGCACAAGTATATAAGAGAAGTCATTCTCCACGTATATAGAATCTGACAATATTAGAACCATAAGTTTAATAAAAAGTGACCGATAGTACACATGTATTCTAGTTTACTACTATTGGAGACAGACCTGTATCATATCAGGAAAAACAACTCTATATATTTATGATGCTTTAGGTAAAAATAAGGGGATCAAACGTTGTGAGTGACTTCCGGTGAATCTCTCCGCAGAAGTGTACAATAATCCATGATTATCACAATCCCCAAACAAAGAATTAAAATGTTTACATGTTCACCGCTGAATCATACCTACCAGACTATTCCTACAACTTAAACACACCTACCAAGCCCACCCGCTACCTACTATCTAAACTTAGTATTTCTCTCAAACGAATATAACAAAGTATTCTTCAGCCACACAGGTAAAAACAACCGACCCCGTGCCGCCACGGCCGTCAACAGAAGCTTCGCAGCCGCCTGTACATCTCTATTGCTATCATACACACTCTTACGTCGCTTCAGGATCTCGAGCGGGGACAATCCTTCCCCGTCCACCTTCATCGGATCGGCCCCGTGTTGCAGTAGCACCGAGATCAGTTCCGTCCGTAGCGGCACCGATGGACGTAGTGAAATATGCAGCGCCGTCGATCCTTGTCTATTGACCGCATCCACGTTTGCACCACGATCGAAGAGCAAACGCACCAATTGCGTATCGTCATAACCGCAGCCTGCAACAACATGCAGCACCGTCTGCCCAGAACAGTCGACAGCATTGGGGTCGAGGCCAAAATCAAGAAACAAGGATATAGCCTCCATACGTGTCTCCACAGCCGCCGAGCTGAGCCAGAATATAGCGCACTGAAGTATCCCCCTCCCACGCATTTCATAGCTAGCCGTTACATCGACCCCGCGCTCCAGCAATACCTTTACCGACCCTAACTCCGCCGTTCGCAATGCGGTCGTGAGTAGCGTGTTTTGTCCTGGTTGCTCCCGGGCATTGATATCCAGTCCGCATCCGCAGTCAAGACAATATGCAAGTGTCCTTGGGTTCCGCCGGGCTACGGCCCAGAACCATAAGTACCGGTATACCCCACCTTGGGGATCTTGACCGATGAAGAGGCGCCCGCGAACGGCTAATTTGTATAACGAGTCGTTGAGGAATGTGTAGAATGTCCGGCAGCTGGTGAGGAGGGAGTTGCGATCTTGGTAGGTTGTAAGGTAAGAGAAAATTTGTAGAAGGAGCTCGACGGGGAGGCGTTGGAATCCGGAGGATGCCATGACTGTGGTTGTGAGTGCTGAGGAGATAGCTAGGCGGATTGCGGCGGGGACTTACCACACTAGCTAGGCAGTGGAGATTGAAACCAGCTAGACGATCGACGTCAACTGAATGATCAGGAAGATCGAAGAACGTCGGGGATTCGATGCTTTTGAGTTCTGTGTGGGACGCCGTGATTGAGGTATGATTGTTCTTTTCATGGGTGGGGCTCGCAGCCCTCTGGCATCGTAGCGATCAGGATATGTCGTTGGAACAAGTGTCCGTGTTTTTAAAAAGTGAAATTTTGTGCGCGTGTGGGGTGCAGCGACGCGATGCCAGATCCTGTTGTTGTGTTGGAATGCGGCGCCGGCATATTCCGATGCGTCACACACGAGCTGTTGCCTGTTCTCTCGGCCAATCATTCACCCAGAGATTTGATTACTGAAAGGTTAACTAGTGACTCACTTGAAGGATCTGTAGTCTGTGCACATTCGGTTTTGCCGTTTCATTTTGTCCGTGTTGCTCGGCCAAGCTTGAGCCAGCTTTGTGTTTTTTTATTTCTTACCATCTGAACTACTAGCCTGGAGCCGAGTCCAGCACTCACGGGCTGAGGCACCGCAGCAACCATGGATTGTTAGGACCATAGCGTTTAATTGTAGTGGGAGCAAGTGGATGAAGGGATAACGCGTACGCATGCGTAATGTTTAAAGAGACATGTAGTACTTCATCTGCAAGTTAGTCAAGTGAGCTTCTCCTAGGAGAATGCTAGCATGAATCATAGGCCTATAGGTCAAAGTATCCCGCCGTACATGGTTGTATTTGCTTTCATTCATTTGCAATTACTCGCCGTTTGGCTCATGACGATGGAATGATGGAGAATGATCTTTTGAGTTCTAGCAGTTGCCGGAGACTCATTGTTTGGCATGTCTGCGGTGGTAGCAATAGTGAGTCCGGGAGGCAGTGGTGCGGGCCGGTGATGGTGATTCAACGCGAGTCACTATCATACCAGGTCTGCTCTACTGTTCAAAAGTATGGTTCAGACGAAGTCTATTAAACTATCTATATCTACAGGGAGAATCTATGCCTTTTATATACCATGAGAATCAGCAGGCTCTGCAGAGATGCCGAGTACCGAGGTTGTGGCGAACCAGCGGGTGGCGAGTGACTAATCGTGTATGAGTCTACTTCGGCGACTCTTTGGAACCTCCTAGAATCAGCGACCTCATTCTAGTCCTTATAGTAACATTTCGAATCCATTGTTTGAGGTTTTTTCATTATTATTCGTTCCCTCGGCCGCTCATGTCTCTCTATAGCTATATAGTTCTGGATTGAAAATCAAAAAGAGAGTGTACGTGTGCTACCGGATTGATGGTACTTATGGTGCCTTAGCGGTGTGAAGGCAATGCATTCTCGACATAACTCTTGTTCCGTTTTTCTGTGTTAGCCTTTTGACTCACCTCGACCTCCTGGTCTGAATAACGGTGGAGTTAAATGCTGGGTGTTGCCACCAAGAGCTAGTGTAGTCATAAGTCGCACCACGGGCACAGCCGAAGGCAATGTGATCATTCCTGTCGCCGTACCCATGATCACTCGGCTTGCAGGGTACTTAATATAACGATAGAGGAATAACGTACGTCATCTGTCATCGGCGAGACTGGTGCGCAGCTTGGAAACCGTCATTTGGACCTGATTCGATGTCCAGATGGTACTGCCATCATGTCATCCGGGTATGAACTGAATAAATAAACAAAGAAGCGTCGAAGAGAGGTAAAAGGTAACTTAGGCAGTAGTACTTCTGAATGAGAAAGCATCAAAGTGAAGAACAAAGAGAAAGTCAAAGTTAAATTGGAATAAGTGACGAAGTCAATCTATGGGTGCGGAAGGTTATACGTATATACGGTGCGCGCGGTGTATTAAAAAATTTAAATCTTTATGAGCTTGCAAATGTACATACTATGTATCACTCGCCCCAACCTCCGGCCACTGTGTCATATTCAGTCAGTTCGAATTTGAAAGTTGCCATCTGAGACCGGTTCGAATGCAAAATATATCATTGTCGGACGGCGGTACGTTGTTCATTTGTCGCTACGGTATTCTATTGCATACAAAGATGCACTTGCACTTGTGACTGCTTGTTGTTGCTCCCACACACGGTGTAGATAGTATCGAGTTTCTCTCTCCCTCTCTTTATTTCGTTAGTACACTACAATATACAAGCACAGGTCCTCCCATGAAGTAACATATTCTATTGAATAGGCGGAATGGCCACATCATGAGCAACATGACTCATAAACAGAATACAGCTCATAAAGATAACGAATTCCTCTTTCCCTGGGCCCGGAATTTCATGTGGAAATCGTACTCGGGTCCTGGAAGTTAAATCCGGACACCCCATTTCTGCAAGGAACCACCAGAATTGAGAATTTTACAGTGCGCCATCCATTGAACTGGGCAAACCGCGGGAGGATAGCATAGATTCGCAAAAAGTTGAGTCTCCTCCCCCCCGTCGCACTGCAAAACTGATTTCCAGAAGTGGGGTGTCCGGATTTACCTTCCGGAACTCGAGTACGATCGCGATTGACGCGGGGATACTTACATTGTCAGGTCACACTGGAGAGGTCAGGCTGCGAGACTTTCGAAACCGGATCACACTGATGGTATAGAGTATTCAAGCTGATTTTGAGACTCCAACACCTTTGATGTCACCGAAACACAAAACATTGGCAAAAAGTGCATGCATCTTCTGCTTACAAGTTATCACTAAAAGGAAGCTGGCCGGAGAATCCCAGGGGATGCTCCGCGAGGCGAGATCTAGAAGTACTTCTACTCTTAGCTCGATGCACATGAGAACATTGAGAGCATAGCAGAGTTAGTCCGTATGCGCGGTGTTGTACCAGTCGAGCTGAAAACGTGTGTTACCGGACAGAATTTTAGTTAGATCTCAGTGCTTGGCTGCGCAGGCGGGGCACAATCTAGTTAGATCTCGGTAATGCAAGCGCTTGCGGACCGTAATCCGGTTAGATCCCGATATAGGGCTGATATAGAAATATTCTATCGCAATTGTACCTGAAGTACCTCATTTCACGCTTGCAAGCCACAGTCGGTCGAATTGCACGAACTGGTACAATAACTACTAGTATTCAGCTGGAGTACGAACTGTAATTGCATCCCTACGCGCCTACACAAATTGTTTGAGGCCTTAAGCTTATTGGTTCGTTCATCACGCATTAATCGTTAACCGGGAGTCTTGAATCCTTGTGTGTTGACAACTCGGAGTTGTGCGATGGACTACCAAACCTCAGGTCAAGATTTCATAAACGTACGCCTCTTTATATCCAAATCGCTGTCTTGAATTGTTACTGGGTGACATCTCCAAACATCGGGCGCCGGTGATATCCGAGCTGTAGGTTTAAGGCAGTTCCCTTCATAATCAAAGACCAACTTGTGTCACGAGTTGCAGTTTCATACACAGTTGCAGGAGCAAGTTGGAATTTCACAGGAAAAACGAAACATTGATAGCTTCGGGTCACTTTTTATATCTCTTGATATGCTTTTGAAACCTGGCCTGCTACGGTGGGGGACGCCTCGACCGGGGTGTTTTGAACCCGCTTCGTAGAAAGTTTTCAGCGCCACCAAAACAAATTTTTTTAATTGGAGAACTAAGATCGACTCAATTTAAGCAGCTCTATCGATCTGAGTTTTCAAAGTTAAAATATCTATTATAGTTGAGGCGCTATAAAAATTAGGGTTCAGAGGGAATGTCCACTATGGTCAAAAAAAAGAATCATGTGTGTGACAGGGGTCATTTTGTGTGTGTTTAACATCTAATTTTTGAATGTCCGCACCTAATTTTACCTAGGTTAGAGGCGTCCTCCACTATAAGAGCTTTCTCTAATTCAATGCATGGAGGCTAGATAGCACACGCGAAGCCAACACCCGGAGCATAAACCGAGGTTATCCTAAATTTCACTAACCTCCACCACTACAATCCGTTACAACCAAAAGTTTCGTATCACCCGACCTCAATTGACAATGAAACGATGCC
The DNA here is from genome assembly GCA_014904905.1 of Wilcoxina mikolae CBS 423.85. Taxonomy (NCBI): domain Eukaryota; kingdom Fungi; phylum Ascomycota; class Pezizomycetes; order Pezizales; family Pyronemataceae; genus Wilcoxina; species Wilcoxina mikolae. The sequence goes on from MU122095.1 coordinate 1,661,096, forward strand.
TCAGAGGTGCGGGTCTAGAGTAGAGAACATCACGGTCGACAGCATGCCTGAACCTTTACGCTAGGCATAGTATTTCTCACGTTTGCATTTTCGCTTGACGGAAATACACACCCTGATACTGAATTGTTTCGTCGTAGCCCCCTGCTTGAGATCCGCATTTGCCAAAACGCCTAGCACCGCATCAGCCAACACCGGAACGCCATTCAGCTGGAATATTATGTTGATTGCGCCCCTTGGACGTGTTCAGAATCTGTTGGTATGACCTGCTTTGAGTATTGCACAATCTACATACCGCTGCTTAGGAAGTGTAGTTAGATGGAATACACTTCCTGATCTCCCGCGGGCCCGCCGTAGGTTCAGCTGAAGGACTGGCCACTATTGCTTCCTTAGGGCGTACAGGGTCTCCTGATAAACATGGCTTGCAGGCAAGCTGAATTGCTTCAGCCAGAACTAGTGTTTGCCTTGCCCCCCGCTATGTTTTAACGAAAACATATCTGTCTTCACCAGAGTTACAGTTGCATTGATGTTTCGTTGCAGGAAATCTGGAAGATGGTATTAGCATCTATAAATTAGGGATCTGGTTATGTATGGTCTTTAGACGTTGTAATTTTCCAATAGGGCCGCTTCGTGAGAGGAGAAACATTTCCGTGATATATGCACCATCGCTTCCGACGTTAGCTTTCATTGAGTTCCGCTCCAAGACGTACTCTATCCAGCCCTACGCCGCCTTGGAGTCCGGAGGTGGTATGCAGCGTTCTGCCGTAGTGGGGGTTCCTTCAGTACGCACCTACCAGTGCAGTTGCTCATATGTACCATGCACCATCAATCCATCTCGGGAAGACATCTGAAGTTTTTCAGCTGAGTTCAGCTGGACTTAGGACTCGGCGGGCAGAATCACGATTCGAATTCATGATAAATAGCGGTCAGTTTCGCCCTCGGATCCTGTTAATCCACAGCACGCAGAACAATATCCTCTTCACAATAAAGATTACTCTACATCTCTCAATCAATTCTCCTCTCTGAAAGTTAAACAATCCTTCAATATGCCCGATTGCACTCTTAGCAAAAGCCCCGCGGCCATCGTCCAGGCGAAGCACCACGAGATTCCCGATGAAAGAAAAATTGAGACCTCCGACGAAAGAAAAATCCACATCGTCCAATCGAAGCACCAAATCGATGTACTTAGCAAGAATAACTGGACCCTTCAGTTTGCGAAGGGTGTGAAGACTGCAGACGGAGACATGCACTACAACATTGTTTGGCGCAGCAAGCCCCTTCAACATCACAATGTTGTCATCTGGACCAAGCCTGTCTACGCTTTGAATTGGACCATTGATGACCCCAAAGTCGGATCCACAGTTTGTGTTGGTGGTGTGTGGCAGGAAGTGGAGATTGATAGTGTTTGGGATCTTGCGGAAGACGGCTACTGGACAACCTCGGATTCTGCTGAAACAAAGGGTTACATTGGGGTTGGCGAGATCAGTAAGTTCTGTGATACATTGAGAAGACCTGCTTCCCTTACAGCACTAATTTATGTTTTGTAGATTATCATCGCGAAGGTGTTCCTGGAATCCATGTTGTCATTGGCATGAAGATTGGTGAATCTTCTCATTTTACTCCCATCTTTGTGGATCCTACAGCGCTGCGTTTGGGTAGTTCTTCAATTTATCAACCCAAGGAAAAGGCTGTGTGGTGGTATGCTACCCCCCAGCCCATCGGAACAAAGGTCCAAGTCGAAAAAAGTATCCATGGCTTCGGCGACTTTTGCAAGGACTTTTATATTTGTTCTACGTACGACACCAAGAAGTGGACCAATAACCTTGAACCGCCGGCGGCGGAGGAGGATCCCGAACCAGTGGCTTCAACCGCGACTTGTAGCGCCGAATTTCCCTTCACTCAACACATCATCTTCACGCCGGCCATCAAGTCGAATCTCCAGCCACGCGTCGCTGCGTACCTGATAAAGAAACTGTCGGGTGAATACACCGATGTCAAAGCGAATTTCAGGGTTGAGAACAATGTCGAGCTCCTGCAAGTCATCTTAAAAGGTCGCAAGAACACAAAGAGACGTAACGTGTCTCTCCGCAATGTCGTGGCCGATATCAGTGCTTCCATCAGAGGTGCTGAAGGTGCCAATGAAATCCCAAAGACAGACAATGAGGTTTGGCGATTCATTAATTAGGATTGGTGGTGAGTACTCTTAAACCTTGTATAATGCGGAACTAATCGCCTTATTACCGCAGATCGATTATCTGAATCCAGGCTCGCGTCGACCAAAAGCCAGCAAACGTTCATTAAATTTTGCAAAGTCGTGTTTGTGCTATCTCAATCAATGTTTCCTGTTTTCTATTGCGGGAATACGCGTGGTTAAGAATGCAGGGGATAATTAGTAGGGGGGAGGAGTTATGAGACGTCTGAGGTGGTTGATTTCCTTGTTGCGCATGCCTTATTTACGATATTACACTCAAATAAATGCTGGTCTTTTCGAAAAACAACATTTCCAGTCTAAGCAGTTGACCCGTGAAACTAGTTAGAACGAAGCTGCACATTGATCCCCGGCTATGGGCTGTTCTTGTGTTCACGGATGCGCCTTACCAACCTGAATAAGTCAACAATAAACTGCTATTTTAGAAGGTATCACTCACACGCCAGTCGGTCTGGATCACCGTGTCTCAATCAGTTGAAATATATATTGTCGTAGTTTTCATATTCGTCGACGCGTCTATAACCTTGGCTTTCAATAAAGCCGCCATTGGCTTCGACCGTCCTTCCGGTGGTTGGCTGGTTAAATACAATGCTTAGAAACTTGCTTCATTTCAATGTTCACAGTGGAAATCGTTAACTCGCTCTTGGGCACTTCTGTCGCAACGTATGTAGGGGGAATACGTATGGATAAGCTTATAAGGTGCGGCCCGGACCACGGTGGCATACCTACCCGGCGGCGCTACAACACCAGATCTCTGCCCTATAATATAGACGTTTACGACAAGCAACTCTCGGGCGAGATGGGATGTGGGATAGATGAGTCTGCGGAACCGTTGTGGATATATTGTGTTCTTTTCTCTTCGATATCGGTTCAGTATAATGATACCCGAACTGTTTTTTAGCACCAAGGGAGGCGGATATTCGCGATTCCCCGAGAACCAATATTAATTCTTAAGTCCGATTGAGCACGCGCAGCGCGCGGGGGACCAAAGATGATCTTGAACTGAGAACCGAGAGGTTAGATCAAAACTGCAGACCAGAGCTCGGGTCGAAGTATGTTTTATTGTCTTGACGTGCCGTGTGTGTTATTTTGCTATCAGTATCCCTCATCAATTGTTGATGACACTGATAGATAAGTAAAAGAAAGAACACCTAACCCTAATAATATAGCAGGGTTAGGGGTTAATACATCGTTACAGGTTGCAGGGTTAGCCGGCTGTGCCGCAAACATGCAACATCATAATATGCAGAGCTGCAGCCTTCTGTTTAAGCTCGCATGCCAGCCCCTCTCACTATGGGGGCAGGTAGTGTACGCCAGCTAAGCTTAAATTCTGCTCTGGTCTTATTTTCAATAAATGCGTGGGGCTGTGTATGCATACATACATATGTGTAACCAATGCGCTGTAGACTACATGTTTATGATTTTGCGGCCGTGCAGCTTAAGGGCTTTCTTCTCCCACCATCCAACACTCGTTCACTATCCATCAACAAAATGTCTTTCGGATATTCTGTCGGCGATTTACTCGGCGTCATCACACTCGCTACCAACCTGATCAGGGCTTTGAACGAAAGTCGTGGGGTATCCGTCGAGCTCCGCCGGCTAGTTGAAACTTTAGCCTCGCTTGAAAGAGCAGTCAACAATGCAATAGAAACGGCGAAAGAGTGGGATCTTGCGCACCCGAACCCGGGTAATAAAGCACCTTTCAATGCGTTGATCGAGGAACACAGGATCTGTCAGCGACTACTGGAAAATTTCATGAAAGATTTGGAGAAGTATACGCATCGGATTGTGGCCGAACAGGGCCCGCAGCCGGGGAGCAGGGTGAAGAGGGAATGGGCGAAAATCAAGTGGTTTATGCTTCGGAGCGACGATATAGTGGAGGTGGAACAAAATTTGAGGATACATATGATGGCGATCGATATGTATTGCTGCGAGCTAAGATTGTATATTAGGGTTCCCCAGAAGAGTGCTGTACGAATGTTCCGCAGCCGGATTTTAAAAGATATAGCAAGCTCGAATTCGAATACGCTTGCTATCGACAGCAGAGGCGTCAACGAAAACACGATTACTCTCAAGAACTTAGAAACGTTAATGAGGAGATTAGATAAGCTGGTCCGCAGCATCCAACAGAGTGACATGCGATATTCCGCATCTATACCCAGTGGTCTCGGCAATCATTGGGAGGGTGGTCATCCTGCATCTGAAGCACCTGTGAAATTGTTGGATGCTCTGGAAGGGTGTTACCTGTCCCGCTATATCTCACAGGTTCGTTCAATGTGCGTTTTCCGAATTTACACAGTCACTGGCTATTCTTAAGCTGATCGTCCGGAGACGTTCCACGTCATTTTGGAGATAATGCATAGGAATCATCCAGGACACCAGAAAATTATTCGACGAGAGTATAAACTCGCAGACGAAGATTCTGGTGGAGCTTTCGTTGACAGAAAAAATTGGGCCCATGCCATCAAACCGGGGATGTATATCAGCCTGAGTATGGTACTTCATAAACGATTGTTCGAATCTAGGACCGGGAAAACCTGCCCTCGTTGCATCAAGCTATGTACAAGCCCGGAATTATCTGGCCAACGTCTACGCTGGCAAGTACTCAGGATCGAAGTAATCCACTATCAATGACTATTTTCTAGCACTGTTTGTCAAGTGACGTTGAGGGTGTTTGACGACGAACGTATCGTTGAGCATTCAAATACACCATTCGTTCCTCTTGTGAAATCGGACATGATATCTAGCTCAGATTCTAGGAGTCAAGTTTCCACTTGGCGAGATGAAGATGTATTCCGGCGTATACACGTCGTCCAGATACACGCTGCGCAGGAGATTCTCTAGCCAACAAACGCTGTCTCAACTCCGGCCACTCCCACAACAAGGTAAAAATTCTAGAATTCTCATCTTGAAACGCGTTATATATAGGCTAATTTGCCAGAACCTTTCCCTGCTCATTTGCGGGTTGCATAGTTGACTTCTGCAACCAATCTACAAAAACCGAGCGTGTAGGGGGTACAGTACCTCATTGGCCGCTCTGTCACACAGATAGAACTGTCTATCATTGAAGTTGGTTTGCGATAAAAGCTACGGTTGGCATCAGAGTGAAGTCAATACAAGCACATTACTGGGGGCCTGACATGCGGTTCTGTGGAAGTTCCTCCACCATGAATTGTTATTGCAGCATGTGTACTGTCAGTGAAAAGCGGGAATTTCACCAGCTCGAGTTTTCACTAACCTGGAATAAATCTAGCATAAGCTGTATAGCCGTAGCCTCTAATGCCTCCAATCCTGGCTAGCGAGAGACAACGTTTCAATGTACGGATGACCAGCCAGATGGCTCAAAAACAACACGTGCTCACCGAGTGAGATCCCATAGTTGAATAGTGCATCCGACTCTTGGCTCACGCCCGGTTTTTCCAATCGTTTGTGCTGTATGTAGAGTATATAGCACGCCTTCGCTGGTGTATATCTATTCGAAACGCAACAAGTCAGTTTTACTGATGTATAATTCGCAACACCTCGGACTCGTTAACACCAGCTGTTGAAAATTTTGGGCCACTGGCCTTCGGCACTCGATGGCAGGACGAGCAGAGTCTTACCGGCTCCGACATCCGCCTCATAACCCACCAAGGGCTAACCCGCCATCACCGTCGGTATTTAGCACTGACGGTATTGCAGCATGAAACTAAAGAACGCCATCCGGGTTCCCCGTACCCCCACGCCCAAATTGAACAGCGCAAATCGTTTATCGTACTGCTGCTGTGGCTGGTTCTTCCTACCTGTCTTATGGCTATGATAATTTGGAAAGCACGTGGGGAAAGTCTAGGTAACGGATTTCATGATGCACTCAGCGTGGCGTTGACATGTCATTTCGTAGTCCGTAGATCAAATAGTTGGCAAGGATCAATTTCCCGGACGGTACGGCTATCGAATGCCATTTGTACACTATAGAGTCATGAATCACCCAAGTCCATATAGTCGAAGCTCGTCCGATGTAGGTAATTGTAGTGGTTTTGTAGTCACTGAGCTTGCGTGGATGAATGGCCAAATTTTGACGTTGCTTGAAAAACGTTGGTGTGGGGGCACAACTGTGAGAACTTCCAAGTACAGTACTGCTTTGCAAATTTGCAGAATCGGGAGAGCAGCTATGGACATATCTCTAAACTATCCACCAAAGAGAGAAGCTATTGACAGATCTGTCTAAATCCTCCATCTCTAACACCCCGACCCACATCCAGGAACCATTTCCCTCGCTGTAATCTCTGGTCCCAGGTACGAACACGGCGAACAGACATAATAACCTTCCCGTCCAGCCCCCATGAACTGCAACCAAAAGTTCGAACTCGGGCAATTCGTGAATTCCGCCGGTTTCTCACTCCTCGGTTTAAATGCCGTATTTGCGGCGGTGCATTTTTGCACACTCGACTACGTACCGTTAGCATCCCACAAAAGGGCTGTACAGGGGGTTGCATACAAGGCAGTTGACATTCATGTTATCGTCGAGCGACGGGTTGGCCAGACTACAGCTGGGGTCGGCGGTGAAGAGCGTCTGCGGTGTGGCCCAGCCATTGTCAAATATTGCGTGGGTTAGACTGGATAAACTATCGCGTCCATCGCCTGGGGGCCTGTAAGCTGGTGCTGCTCCGCACTGCCGAGGGGACACGATGCTTACCCGTCAAGCTCGTAAGGGCGTAGGTTGTGTCGGTGGCTGAGTCGTACCACCATTGGTTGCAGGCGCCGTAGCTGTCAAAGCCTGGACACTTTACCTTTTTGGTTGTTTTGGCGACGTCCATGACGTTGGTGTTAGGGCTGTGGGGTATTTTTTTAGCTGACAAAGAACGGACCATGGAGGGCAGAGCTGCATTTGAGTTGCGCTGGCACTAGCTCTAGCTCTCCGCACCAGCCCGCACTGCACCCATACTCGTGGAGAGATAAAAACGACAACCATACCTGGCTGAGATGACATTGCCACTTAATCGTAGCGACATGCTTAAGATATACAACTTAAGTTGATCCAGGATGGTTTTCTGCTGATCCGGCAGAGAAGCCGGAATCCTCTTTATCCCGTTAGCTTCCCAATTGGCCAATTCCTCAGCGTTTGATCAACATACCTGACTAAAACCACCAGCGCTGCACAACTGCAAAAACTTAACCGGGTCGCCTTGCACTGTCTTAATCATATTCGCAATCCCCCCTTGGTAAGTCTGTACCATTTCTGAGAGCTTTGACTGCACGTCTATAATCTTCGCTGATAGCGCTTCATAGTTGGTACCGCCTTGGGAGGCTAGGTATACGGCCATTTGTGATTCGCCACCGGCTATCGCAGACATCCCGATGAAGATCACTTTGAATGCTTGTGTTGCTAGGAATTCCTTGCCAATCTGGTTTTTGTTAGGTATTGAAGCGCGAGGGGGAGGACGCAGTGACGAACCCCGAATGCGGAGAAGGACGCGGAGATTAGGATACTCAGCCACTTCAGGTCAACGGATGAGTCCGCCGGCGGACTGACAGTTGAAACGATTTTTCCGACCTCACCACTGCAGGTGTTAGCGAAGAATGGGATTCAGGTGATCATATACGACCCACAGTGCCAGAGCTTGCGCGCTGCCGAGGGCTGTGAAATATTGGCTGAAGAATTGGTGTATCGCTGAACATGTCAGTTTGGAGATCTGTAATAGCTAGATTGAGGTACACGGTACAGTATATATTCCAGATCGTCTAAAATCTTGTTAGAACAGCCCGTCAACTCAAGGAGCCTTTTTCTACTTACGTAGAACTGCTGTATAGAGTCCCATTGGGTTTTCCCAGTGTCAAGGGGACCGCAACTATCCTGGGAGATGACGTCGCAGGTCCAACCGCCATAACCCTAACGTGGCTCTGAGTATCCGAAGTAAGCGCGAAGGCGACAGGGGAACCTACATTATATTTCAAAAAGCACTGTGCAAATCCCAGACCCGTGCATTCGCCGCGGTTATTCATCCACCAATCCTGCACAAGTCAGTTGCAGTGCACGTGAAATATCCAAGTTGATGTGGAGCAGCCGCACCCGAACATACGAGTCTACATCCAATGTAGACCAACAGGATATATCGAATGCTCTGTGTAGGGTTAGAATTCGCCGCAATCATGTGGGGCTAGGTTTACGTTGGCTGGTTGGGAGCACACGCCGCTTCTGCAGCGGTTAGTGGGGCTACGTTAACTTGATTAGCGGGCCTGGCAGTAGTACGGGGAAGAAGGTCTCACCCAAGACTCCTTTGCGCATAGACTTGGTGATCGTAATTTTGTTTACGGGCATCTTCGGCGCCGCCGGGGATGCATTTGTGGCTGCTACCCACAAGGCGGCTGCCGCGACGAGCGTAGGGAAGAAGCCTAACATGGCCAAGGATGCACGTATGTAATTCAGGAATGAGAAAGTAGCTTTGATCGTCTGCCAGCCAAAAAATAGGTTCCTGGAAGTAATTGTAGGCTTTTATACTGCACTGCAAGTGTTTTCACGACTGTGCCTCGAAGACAAGTTGTATCTATTTCGCTCAACTAGCTGTTGTCAGTCGGGTTTCTCTGAGAACTTCATGAGCCCCGGGCTTGCTACACGTGGTGTTCAAATAGCCGCAATGCTACGAGCCCGGCCGGATCAGCCGTCTCCGCACGCTAGACTTCATAGTCCTCCATATCCCCTAGAACCTACCAGAGGATCTGCCTGTATAGGTAAGACACTAGCACGTGCGCCGTTTTGTTTCTTCAATCTCGACCGATATGAAAGAGCTCGGAATTTTGTTACATTTTGTCTAGGTATACGTATACCCTTGATAAATAAGACTGAAACCCGCAGGAACCGGCGCTGGTGTCGCTAATGATGTACATACATTATACAATATCAAAATCTACACTCACCTCGAACTGTCCTTTGCATAGTACATATCAAGGGGAATGACGTGCAATCTCTGCCCAGCAATTAAAAGTCAGAACAGAGCGGGTTCCACAAAATGGGGCCGGCTTTCTGCGAGTATACGTAACGTACCCGCAAAATGTTGCGGCCTCACGAAGCAAATTTAGCGCCACCGGGTTCGTTTAGCGCCATCCCAGCACAACACAACACGTGCAACATTTGTTTCAATCATACTGTATTCACTCTATTTAGAGTATGACAGACCCCTAATCCCCGACGCCTCCGGGCAAGCCGGTCAGATGGCGAAAACACGTGCAACATCGTTGGCTGGCAATGGACGATTCATTCCGCCATCGTATTTTGCTTCCAGGTTGTACCAAAGTACTAAATTTCTTATATTGTGGCAAAAACATAAGTGCCAAGCAAAGATATTAGACTACATCACTGGCTAGCATGCTGGATAGCTCTCCGACCTGAGAACTTGTTAATTGATAGCCTTCCTGTTATTTTAATTTCATTTAATTGTAACAATTTGGCATTCGGTCGATCAGTATTCCACTACGAGTTATGAAATCGAAACAGAAGAGTTATTACCTCGATGGTCTGTGACTGCCGCTGGGCGTTTCGGTTGACATCACCATGATTATTACCGCCTGATTTAAACCGTCTCGAGCTCGGTGAAGTCCAATCCTGCCATATATATTGACGGGGGTCAAATATTGACCTCGGACACTGTAAGGGCGTACGTCCGTGTACGGCCTCGTATGAGAGTATAAGGGTAGATACGGTTGCAAACGTGGATTCAAGAATATAGTAGAGTAGTATTTAGGTAAGATAATCGCTAGCGTGCCAAAAGCACTTCGCGAGGTGATTATATATGAAGGGCGCTTACCCGGCCTCGGCAGCCAAGTGCACCTGGCACCACCATTACATCATTCCCCTCTTTATCCGCAGACATCCTAAGCTGCAACATATATATATATACATAAAGAAAGACAAGATAAGGTGTGTATGCCTTCGTACATTTGCATAAGTCCCATGACCGATCGGTGCCATCATGACTGCCTCACAGCAGATTTGGTGCATGGTAAAATCCAACACCAGTGGTAGGTGGTAAAACATCAGTGCCATCATGACTGCCTCACAGCAGATTTGGTGCATGGTAAAATCCAACACCAGTGGTAGGTGGTAAAACATATGCCGATGCCATTTGTACTGGGCCGAAATCCATAAGAAGAGAACAAGAGAAAGAAATGTCCAATTGACTCTAAATCCTCCAAGTCTATCTCCAAATCGAAGCCACTGCAGCAGCAGGCCTCATTCCAAGCCCACTCCTTCCAATCGAAGCCACTCCAGCAGGCTTGCTTGTTTGTGGTTCCGAATATACAAGTGGAATTCCACTTTCTCCGAATCGAAGCAATTGATCTCCGCAGTGCTGATTTGATGATGCTCAAATCGGTAAATACCATTGTCAGACTTGCAGGTGTCATTCGGCATTGTTATATCGTAGTTGATACGTGAGATGCTGGGCAAGGTCATCATTGCTCGAGTTCTGACTAATCGATCAATCGTTCGTACACGATTTGATTTATTGAATGCGTTCGTGAACGTCATCTGAGGGGCAAGGCTATCATGACCGGTATCACATCGCTGCAGCAGTCAACTAGCATAATTGCATGATGTACATATCTTGATCATAGCGGCCCTAGAGAGCTCTCACATTCGTAAGATTTCCATCTCTCTGCTTTCATATATCCAATCAGACAGCAGACCTGATCGGTGATAGCCTTCACACTCGACATTGATATACATCTCACTGATTCGCTCCAAGTTGACTTGAATATCGGTAATCGGAATTTGGCTTCCTGTTGCCATCCTGCTCCAGATCCAGTGGTAGTTGGTTGACTTATGTCGGTCTCGTTCGGCCCTCGATTATAGTCATCGTAAGTTGACATGCATTCGTACATGCTCATTCGAGTTGCAGTGTCTACATCGGGAAATTATCCCTGCGCCCAGGGGTATTAGTCATGCCCGGATGGCGGTGGTACGCCAGGAGCGCCCGGAACGTCGGTTGGCAGGGTAACATGTAAGACCGCGACGACACGATGTGAGGCACTGCAAAAACAACTCTTGGCGCTAGGTATTCACACGGTCGCATATCACTCTGCACAGCGCCTTGGGACGGTTAACATACCCTGTTCTTCGTCTGGCCAGTGAATTGCATGGTGCTTGGTGCTCGGTGGCAACACTGCTCTGGACATTGTAATGACGATGCTATGCACAGCATATTACACCATAACTTTGCTTGCATCCATGTCTTGGCTGGACGCAAGCAACTTGAAGGTCTACCTATCGCTGCTTGGTCCTCGGTGGCAACACTGCTCTGGGCATTGTAATTATGATGCTATGCATGGCATATTGCCTATTTACAGTTCTAACACCTTACAGTTCTAAACACCGTTTATACCCTCTTCACCGCTGTATTCAACTCGTCCTCCAGCATATAATAAACATCGTTCCAAGTCGCTAGGTCTATATGACTATTGACTATCCATCCTTTATTCTCCGACTTTGACGAAATGGGCTCCTCTGGAATTAAGTGAGCCGCACCCACAATATTTCCTGCACTAATAACTGCATATGCACTTCCGGAAGATGGTTTCACTACCCTGACTAGCTGGGATGCACTTTCCGGCATTCCACCGTTGGCAGGCTTCGTCACTTCAATGTATGCTAGGCAAAAGGTATTGGTGCCGTGCGGATGGACGACTCGCAACTTGAATAGACGAAGCATATAGTACGTTACACATCCCTGCAGTGCCTTGTGAGACAGCTCCTGCGCCTCCTTATGTTGCGAAGTTTGAACCCATACCCAGTCATGGTGGGCAGCCCCAGAATACCATCGTTTATCTCCAGTACATCTGAGCTTCTGAACGATGCGCTTGTCATACATGTTGCGTGATTCTACCTCCAATCCATGATAAATTGCAGTAGCACTGCTTAAGAGATCATCCGAATCTATATTTACCTGCTTGGCGTGTAAGAAACGATGGGTGGCATCGTACAGACCATTTCGAAGGACGTCGTCACAGATTGTTTTCAAGAGGCCTTGAAAGTCCTTGACTTGCTCTTTTCCTTTGTGCTGCTGTGGAGATATGAACCTCAACAAACGACATCTACTAGTAGTGATTGCTTCCGCGGTCACTTCCACGGTCACTTCCGTGGTAACTTACATCGTCTGTGGACCAGCTCGTTTACGGTTCCATGCGTCACGATTGGCCTTTCTGACAGCGAATGCATCACTCTGAAGATAGTAGTTGATTATCTGAGTATAGTAATCACCCCTCTTGTTGGAGGCATTAAACCCATCCTTAATCTGCTTCAGGTGAGAACTTTCTCCCATCTCCATCGACCACTGTTTAAGCAAACCATACCGTTGTATCTGCTCTCGGAAGTGCTGCATGAGATGTATCTTGGGAAAGTTGAAATCACTACCCTCTTCAATGTATTCGGCCTTTTCTGTATCGATAATACCTTTCCAAGCATTGCGAATACGCTGTTGAAAGGCCGCTGTTGTCTTCTTGTTTTCCTCGGAGTTCAACTCGGCATCCCGCTCGGTACACAATTCCGTACATCTTTCTTTGGCCTCTGCTGCCAGTCATTTTGCAGCCCTGAATTGTTGAAACACATCTTTTGAATCGTAAAATCAACGTAGAGCATTGTTCATGAGGTCTAGCGTTTCATCATCGTGAGAGTCATATTGGCAATAGAAATAGAACTCAATAAGAGAGTGAGAGCACTCAACTGTACGATCAACAATACTACGCTGAGAGGGGCTTGGGTCCTGCAGAGCATTGCATACAACACCCACAAGGAATCCTGTCATCGTTTTGATTTCTCCTCCGTTCGAATGTGAAACCTCCTCATATGCACATCTGGACTTCGTTATATCAAGGTAAGCAGACACCGAGAGCCAAATATCATTAAACTTGTCAAGCCGCTTATGCTGCTTGAGAAATCCGTGAAGCCATATCAGGAGGTGCTTCAACATCCCAATTTGCATTGTGTGGAATAGATCAGGCTTGGAAAGATCGCTTGTAACGCAATCGAGATACCATAAGATGTTGAAACCTGGATTGACATCATGGCATTTGAGACCGGCGATACCCGAGGGTGTATTTGAATCTGACAGTATACGAATAGATATTATGATCTCAGAGGTTGTGTCACTCATGTCGGCGGCGGGATAGATTACCCATTTCCTGCAATGGCCATTCACATCAGTAGCATGCACCATTCTTGATGTTGTGAAGGTCACGGTGCTTGGGGTAATCAGTCACCCATGCAGCCAGTGTCAAATAACAATGCCTGACGTTGCCATCGGCACAGCGGGCATAGAAGGTATGGGTTTCAGAGTCGGAATTGAGTAGGGGTTGCAACACATGCTGCAGTACGTTCTAAGTGACCATTCGGTTATGCTCCCTCTGAGCATTTCTTCTTTTGAGGGGGATATCGCGCATTTTGACTGGAATGGGCAAAAGGGCGACCAACAACAAGCTGTGCATTGTGTGCTTCATCCGTGCGGCTGCAGATAGGTTGCCGATCGTCATATATATCGGTCATGCCTGCTTGTCACCAAACAAGTTTGTAAGGTGGGTGCCGTCAGACATGAATATCATTGGCACCAACGTGTCACCAACTGGTAGTGTTGTCTACACAATTGTGAGCATGTAAAGGGTATAGAGTATTGTGAAGGGTATAAGAAGGAGGGTATAAGAAGGAAGCTTACCTGCGTATCCCACCACCAGTATCCAGTATGCATTTCATTGTAAACACGGTGCCCAGCATTATTGAATCATTGTTTCGGAGTGTACATAAGATGTTCCTCGTATGCTGGCTGCCGGAGTAGCCATTTTGCACACTCTATAAGATCACGGTGCCAAAATGCAATTGCATCCAGATGCTGGGCATTCCATGCCATCTGCAATGTAGCTTTCTTCCAGGAGTCATGGCCAAGTCCATCCTCCATCGCATCGATTTTCTGGGGGAGGTTGTAATTCGATGTCAGAGAATTACGCACACACTCCTTAAGGCCACAGTTGCTCTTCAGGAAGTTGTTGATGACGTTGGCGTGAAGACTTTTCCATGTGACCAGCTCGGCAAAATTGTACTTCTCCTTACTCTCAAACGGATGGAAGGGGTTGTGTAAGCACTGCTCAAAATTCTGCTCAGCATTGTACTCATCGTCGGTTGGAACATAAGTGACAGGGGCTCCCACATCGGGACAAGAAAAGCTTTTTGTATTTTAGTCAAATTCGGATGGTTCTGGAGAAGGTGACGTGTGCAACGCAGGAAATGCATAAGGATCTTCAACGTGGTCATGGTTTGCATGGAAACCACTGTGCGAATTGTCAACACAATGTTGAGAGTTTTTTTTGAACGCATTCGGTGGGCTTGGAGTCTGTCTTCGCCTCAAGAAGTTGGGCGCCATATCGAGGATGGTTGCAGTCGATATGTTTGTAGGGCCACAGGTCAGACTTGTACAGTGTCAAGCAAACAGGGCAGAAACATTCCAGAGTTCATATGGGAGGCATGGTGTGTATCGTGTGGACAATGCTGAGGGCTGTATATGCAGTTGGCAGAATGTTATGAGTATTGCCAAGTAGGTAATTGAGCCGCATGGCATACAAAACTCACAGAGCTGTATATATAATGCCAAGACCCTGGAATATCCTGCAGACCGAGTTTGTCATGATGTAGCCATGCCCAGAGCCTAATGTGACCCTAATGGCTAGGCCAATACAAGCAAGTCCAGGGAATTACGTGTTTGGTTGCTTTTTTGAAGTTTGGCCGGGCGGATGATACGAAACGCAGATGAAAACATCTGATATCACTCATTTCGTGTGCCAAGACACGAGTTCAGAGTTCATGATACCACCACACAGTGTCTATGCATGGTGCCTGGAGAGGCCTATGCACTGCCAGAGATGCCGGTAACACATCTCAAACTTCGTATGGCAGGTTCCGACTGTTTGTGACATCACACTGCATCATTATGTTGGAACTTGATGTCACTGCCATATGATAGGAATCCAAACCGACAGACTTTGATACTTTGAACTAGGATTCGCATGATGAGTGTTTCTCACGCTCAAGAAGTGGTTCAAACAACTCTCAGAGGCATATAAAACATGAGGTGCATCTTTCAGGCCGGAAGGGAAGTGCCGATAACGGCTCATACCGAGGAAAGCTCCTGTTCAAATATGATGTTTGATATCACCAATGGTTTTTGATATCACCAATGGTTTTTGATATCACCAATGGTTTTTGATATCACCAACAGTTTCAACTCTTCTGCGAGCCGCTCCACACGATTCCAAGCACCTTGATAGCCCATTCTGCACTGTATATATACTGCTGTACACTCAATAAATTTCAATTCTTCTCCATCATCTGTATCTACTCCATCTTTATCCATTTACCACTCTCATCGTCGTTTTCAGACACATTAACCCTAACCCTGACCGACCCCTCATACACCTCATTTACAGCTCAGAACGTTTCAATGCCCCCCAAAAAGATCCCTTCCACCCCCTCCAAAACCGATGCAATTAAGGAGACTGTCCACCTCGACGGTTTTGCGAAGCAGTTCATGGCTGAACGCATTAGGGGTCTTATTTGGATCTATGCCATTTACGGTGTCAAGGATGATGGCGCGATTAACTTGATGTATGATATCCTTTTTTTGGACCCAGTCACTACAAAGCACTTTGCACAGTTTCAGGGGATGTGGAAGTATCGGGCATCGACTCAACCACGATGCAGAGAATGGTGGAGTGGGTTCCGGGCATTTCTCCGAAACTGTTTCAATAAAACTCGGGTGCAGATGAACTGATATCACAAAGAAAACCCACCTTTACCTACCGACACCAATACCGACCCTGACCCTGACGACTCCGACAACTGCGACAACTCCAAGCGGGGCAAAAGTGATGTTAAGAAAGACACCTGGTATCCCGGACCTCCGAAGCTGCAGCCACCATCCTGTAAACGTGCAACGCCACCGACAATCAATGCTTCTGCCCTCTAGAAGAAACGGAAACTTGATGACATCTCTACCAATGCCCTCCCTATGAGCCCAACGCCTATATACCTCTTCAGGATTTGAATCGTCGACCCTGAAAGCTATGGCCCTAAAAGATACGACTGTTGGGACGATATATTCTTTCAACACACCGCAAATAGATGGCATCTCACATGAGTCGAGAAGCTGACTGCAAAGGTCGTACACCGTGCTGTGGGTCGCCTAAGTTCTGCTAGAGATATCAGCTGCATACTTGGATGTCTAGTCATGCCCGGCGAAACCTCTTTGCAGCTGTGGAACGCGACTCAACTCAATGGCAACGACTCTGTGGCGACCTTCTTTTCTGTTACAGCTTACAACCCTCTTATTGTTGTGGCTGTTCTGAAGGAAATTGTTGTTGCGCCTCGAAGGATTGCAAGAGTTACTCTACCACCATGTAAGGACGTACATCTGTGTACGGCCTCGTATGGTTGGATACGTATAGATACGGTTGCAAACGGGAATAAGCAATTTAGATCAATTGTACAGTATGTAGGTAAGATAATTGCTAGCGTGCCAAAAGCACTTCGCGAGGTGATTATATATGAAGGGCGGTTACTCGGCCTCGGCAGCCAAGTGCACTTGGAAAGGCCAAGTGCGCTTGAGAGCCAAGTGCGCTTGAGAGTCAAGTGCACCTGGCACTGCCATTACATCATCCTCCTCTTTATCAGCAGACCTCCTGGGCTGCAGCATATATACATTAAGAAAGACAAGATAAGATGCGTATGCCTTCGTACGTCTGCATAAGTCCCATGAACGATCGGTGCCATCAAGGCGGCCTCAACGGCGTATCCGGTACACGGGGAAACTCCACCTCCAGTGGCGATGGTAAAACCCGTGCCGACGCCATTTATACCGGGCCGAGATCCATAAGAAACGAAAGAATGAGAAGAGAAGGAAACGTCCAATTGGCCCTAGATCCTCCAAGTCCAACTCCGAATCGAAGCCGCTCCAGCAGCAGGCCTCGTTCCGAGCAATTGATCTCCGTAGTGCTTGCTCGGTGATGCTCCAATCGGTAAATGCCATTGGCCGACTTGCAGACGTCATTCGACTTCGATATATCGTAGTTGACACATAATATGCCGGATGAAGTCATCATTGCTCGACTTCGACTAATCGATCGATCATTCGTATACGATTTCTTTCGTTGAACGTGTTCGTGAACATCATCTGAGGGTAAGGCCATCGTGGCCGGTATCGCATCGCTGCAGCAGTCAACTAACATAATTGCATCATGTACTTATCTTGGTCATAGCTGCTGCTCTTGAGAGCTCTCGGATTCGAATCATTTCTCCAATTCCATGTCTCTGTGCTTTCGTATATCCAAGCACACGGTAGACCTCATCTGTGGTAGCCTCCGCTCTCGGCATTTGATCATATGCGTCTCACCGATTGGTTCCAAGTTGACTCGTATATCGGTTATCGGGCTTCGACTTCCTGTTGTCATTCTGCTTAGGATCCAGTGGTGGTTGGTTGACTTGTGTCGGCCTCGCTTGGCCCTCGATTGCAGTCATATATGGACATGTATTCGTCATGCTCATTCGAGTTGCGGTATCTAACTCGTAAGTGTGCCATAAGGTCGTACTCACAAAGTAACCAAGTATGCTTCCGCTCTGGTGCATCAGACATCCATTCTCCATGCTATCGACTTTCGAATCCACGAAAGTAGTGAGTTTGCACACGCCATGCCCTTCCGAGCCTAGCTGTAGGGCGCGCACCCTAAAATCTAGCCTGATACGGTTAATCACCACTATCGGCGGCGACGTCATTCGATTATCGTCATGGCTTCGTTTAGTTAAGACCAATTGCAGAGCATATTCGTTCTTTGATATATCTAATTCGTAAGCATTCCTCGTACAAGGTCATAGTAACCATGTAATTAGGTGCGTCCGCGCTCTCGGCTCTGAAGCTCCAACGCGGTAGTCTTGTCATACGTCCAACACGGTAGCTTTCTGATACATCCATTAAGGATTGCAGCCGGTTCGCATTCCGCGCAGCTTGACATCCCGACTGTTGATTTGGCTGGCTCTCTGCCGCTAGCACTGGGTGCGGTTGACTTCATTGATCGTTGGTTGAGGCTGATTGTGCATTCGATGCATTCGGTGGTGCTTCCGATTCGGTGATGAAGACTAGTAGCGTAGCCATTGACTTCTCGTTCACTCCCAGGCTCCTCGGTGCACTTGCACTTGATCTCGTTGACTTATTGCGCAGTCGCTGATGTACTTCGCAGCCGCTGATGTACTTCCTTATGTACGCGTCTATCGTAGGCCAATAGTAATCCAGGAGACTTATCACTTTACCGCGGAGAGCATCGTCCGCAGGGACATATATCCTCCCCACGTAGGTCAGAGCTCCAGCGACGACACTCCATTGGTTCTCGTCTTCGGTTTCGGCTTCGGCTGTGTCGATTGGGTTATCGACTAACATATCCGAGACGTCGACCGCCAATGGGTCAGTAGCCAGGGCCTTCTTAATCGCCGGTAGGAAGGAGGTCATCGTAGGGTTCAAATGTCAGGGTTGCCAAGATCCGTCCGACAGGCTTCTCGTAGTCGATCTCATAATCGGGCCGTCACGGTGGGGTTTTGTTTGTGCCTTCCGATGTTCGATAGTGAAGTAGTAGGTCGATAAGATCTCATTGACTTCCAGGTGCTCGATAGTGAGGTCGTAGGCGAGGCCAAGTGCGCCTGCGAGCCAAGTGTACTTACGAGGCCAAGTGGGCTTACGAGGCCAAGTGCACTTACGAGGCCAAGTGCACTTACGAGGCCAGGTGCACTTGACGTCTGCATGATGATGGGTTATCGTTCCAGCACTTCTGGTGCGGATTTTCGTCGTAGTAGCGGTTTCTCGGATTCCGGGACGGTCATTCCCCTCTTTTTGAGGTCGGTGCTCCGTCGACGACTAAATGCGGTGTCGATTCTCATCGATTTTCTGGTTGATAAGACGGTTTCGATTGCCAATTGGGCTTCGTACTTCTGCATCTGCATTCAATTGCAAGTCTCGCAGAATCTCTTATAAAGTAAGTGTTTCTTAAAGAAAAGGATAGAATTAAACGTAACCTTGTATCGCCATATCGGCAAGAAGACTTGTTATCCTTCTCAAGAGCGTGCACGATTGCACCCTGCACTCGAGAATCTGCATTCCGCGGCTCTCCCGTGGCTCAATAAGTGCCATCCGCCTAGTAGCCAACGTGGTCAAGCTTCTCCGCGATCAATGGAATGGGGTACCGATTCTTGATTGTGCTCGCGTTGAGAGCTCGGTAGTCAACTTCAGGGTTTCAAGCCGCCGTCCTTCTTGGCAAGAATATCGGCGCCGGTGATGATGGCCGCTGGATAAAACCATTGGCCAGGTTTGTCTCGATGTAGGCCTTTAGAGTTCTTGACTCAACCTCCGACAGGTAATAGGTACGCCCATATGGCAGCTTGTGCCCGGGGTCGATCTCATGGTCAATTGACCGGTGTGGTGGCAGTGTCTCTGCCTTGACTAAAGACCTCCACGAATTCCTGATACTCGGTTGCGCTATCGGTGCGCGTCCCTCATCTCCGCTGTATCGGCCAGTATATCTTATACAATGCCGTTTCTGCTCCACTCGTGTTAGGCAATTTGATCAATACAAAAGATGGAGCGGTAAATGTCGCGGAAACCAGGAGCCACGGGTCTAACGGCCGTCCACGATGGAACCAAGGCACCGCAGCCGGTGAACTCCCTTCTTGACTCGGCGAGCCGGTAGCAGTCATTCAAGTACCAGCAAAGTAACTCTTCTGCCGCAACTACCGCCGCTGCTCCTGCTCGCTCGTCCAGCTCCAGGCGCTCCTCTCACCATTGGTGATGCCTTCCATGGAAGCTCACAGGAACCCTGTGCAATCGCCAAGGCGTATGACGACTGCCGCGAGAATCTCGTCGCTAGCTAAGAGACTCTCGAATGCGGTGGCTCCAAGCAGATGTATGTCTGGAACTCCGCCCTCCTCAGATGCCTGTGGAAGATTCGACGTCACATTGACGGTGGCCATCGGTGTATTTGCATCGCCACTTGGGGTCCGCAGAGATAGAAGTCGACCGGATGTCCAGTCGACCTCAGGTCATATGCCATAGGCACGACCAGCACCTCCGGTTCGTCAACCGAAAGGCTATCATGTCACTGCACGGAGGGGCACATTCTGCGAATCGCGTGCGTGTCTCACCCTATTGGGATTGTCGACAACATAATGATGTTTATTCTCCTATATACAAAAGGATAACCATTTGCCCAATCCTGATCAGGGATATGCAGGAGAGGATGCGTCCATTCCCGCTAGGGGATACGATGACTTTGAAGTGCATCCATTCCCGCTAGGGGATACGATGACTTGAGGTGTGATTTTGTTCGCGTTTTGTACTTGCTCATCGGTCTCGTAAAATCGTACAGTGGGTATCGGCTTGATCTGCTTGACACTTTAGAACATTCAGGGGTTAAACTTCCCACTCAGAGCCATCGATAGTCTTTCTCCGTAAGTGCACTTCTGTGCTCGTGTAATCGTTCTCCGTAGGTGCACTTCCGTGCAATGCTGACGCTCAGTAAGTGAGCTTGCGGCTTTGTCATGGGTAACTATCGTAGAGCTGATGAATCGACGCGTATAATGGTATCGTCGATGAAGGCTTCGTTAGCACTTCGAGCTGCTCAATAGGTTGCCAGCGATCGTTCGTACATATGTGATTGATCTCGTCGAACGTGTTTCAAGGACTTCTCGGTGGTGTGGCCATCAGGCCGTTCACGTGTGTATCAGGGTCGATTGACCTCCGAATCGTCTCGGAATTGGCTCTGCTCACGTCAATCAACTCCAATAGACGGAATACTTATCTCTAATCAATATATCACCCTAGTGATGATAATCTCTTTGGGTTCCGAGTAGTGACACATTGGAAAAGAGGTATCGAAGAACCAATTAATCGACACGTTAAGGGACGCCAATGAAGGCTTCGCTAGAACTTCATGCCCGATTGGCTTTCGATTCGTCTCGAACTTCCGTTCGTATGCGATGGATCTCGTTAAACGTGTTTTCAAGGTCTTCTCGGCGTTGACCATCATTGTCGGTGATGCGTTTCTTCGGAGTCAATTGACCTCCGAATCGTCTCTGCTACCGTCAATTAACTTAATTTAGGTGTACTTATCAAATTTCGACACTTATAGGTCGTGAGAGTATGTATAACGATCGCGCTCAGTGATGTGACACTTCGAATCGATTGTCCTCCGAATCGCGTCGGAATGGTCTCTGCAATAGTCAATTGACTCGATATAGGAATACTTATGAAGTTTCGATGCTTGTAGGTCTCGAAAAGTGAGGTGTTGCACGTGTTTGAATTCGTCATGTGGAGTAGGTGACATCACACTCGGGGCCAATTGACTTCGCAATCGTCTATCTAAATCATCTCGGAATCGTCCCTACTATCATCAATCAACTCAATTGGATGATTACTTATCTTGTATCGACAATCTAGCGACAGTTCTCGGACACGGAGGTTACGGCGTGTCACAACGCGTCGAGAAAGTAAAGAAATCACGACATCCCGTGAGCGAAACGTATCTGGTGACTGAAAAGCGATTATAGTGTAAGGACGTACATCCGTGTACGGCCTCGTATGGTTGGATACGTATAGATACGGTTGCAAACGGGAATAAGCAATATAGATCAATTGTACAGTATGTAGGTAAGATAATTGCTAGCGTGCCAAAAGCACTTCGCGAGGTGATTATATATGAAGGGCGGTTACCCGGCCTCGGCAGCCAAGTGCACTTGGAAAGGCCAAGTGCGCTTGAGAGCCAAGTGCGCTTGAGAGTCAAGTGCACCTGGCACTGCCATTACACACCACCACCACCACCACCACCACTACCACTACTACTACGATCGTCTCCCCCGGTAACACCTGAGTGCTCTGAACAGGCCGAGAGTCCAACACCTGCTCCCAGATTCCTTGCCATAAACGACTGGGCAATAAACGACTGGGCAATAAACGACTGGGCAATAAACGACTGGTCAATAAATGACTGGGCAATAAACGACTGGGCAATAAACGACTGGACAATAAACGACTGGGCAATAAACGACTCGGTAATGACACAACCAGAGGTGACTGCTACTCACCAGGTCGAGTGTGCCTCTCTCCAAGATGTATCATCATCTGTGCTGGAGGAGTCAATGAGTGTCTGAGTTGCACGAATGGTGGAGACAGCACAAATTGTTGAAGCAACGTCATGAACGGTGGTGGAGTGACAGGAACAGTGGAAGGTGAGGTCGCATATAGTACAGGTTTTTGTGGAGCAGGAGACAGTGTGTGACATTTCATCGGTGTCGGTAGGTGATGAAGAGTCGTCGGAGTCTGTGGCAATTGGCACGCACCAAGATGTCAATGCCGGTATGAGCTTCACACAGCTCGAGGCGTCGCGTTTGATTTAATCATGGATAGGTCAGCATTTTGAGTAATGGTTTTCGGTACATCCAACAGTGCTGCAAATGACTAGCATACTGACACATATATTAGGTTCGCGTTTGGGGATTGCGTTAGATTGGGTCTTTGCATTTCCTCTTTGGGTCGGGTGGAGTCGTTTTTGCATTTTACAGAGTTGTTTTTAGTTTCCTTTGGGTGTTCTTGGGTGATCTTGACATTAATGGTATTTGATTGACTAATCAAACACAACACTTTCATGACAAGCTAATACGAAATCGTGTGAATCTGCCTCTTTATTTGAAACTTTTCAGGTGCAATGCTCAGCGACGTGTCAGTCCTTTTCCAAACTGCATTACCCTTCGTCTACATTGCAACTGCACTCTGTTTCTGCAATTCTCACCTTCCTGCCTTGTGAAAATGACCCAAACAACAAAGCCACTACGCAAGGCCGCATCCTCAATTCCAAAAGCAACACCAGCCACTCCGGCAGTTGTATCCCCAATGCCAGCTAATGGTCATAAGAGGAAACTCACTTTGCAGTCTGACAAGCAGAAGCGAAAGCGGACGAAGGCTACAGCCTCACGTATCGAAAGTTCGATTTCGATTATCCAGGTCTCATAAGCATCTACACCCATTGTATCCGCACCAAATGCACACCTGACACAGTCTCTATCCCCACCGAATCAAGCCTCCATTTCGATGTCGCCAGCACACAGTGTCATTTGCAAGGTCGCTATTCGTTCTGCGACGAACCTTACTCATCTCCGGAGTCCACACCCATCATCCTCGGCTTCACCACTCATCCCATCGTCTCTGGTGAGAACAACGTCGTCGGTCAGCAGGAAACGATATGGCAGTCGAAGTCTCCTTGCACCCGGTGACCTTCGAGATACTGCTGTACTAGAGACAATACGGCACATGATGGAGAAGCAACTGCTGCGCGAGACACCATTTCTAACTGAAGCTGAGTTTCTGCTGGTAGCTAATACAATTCCGAGAGTGATAAATACCGACTAACATATTCAACACAAAGTCTGTAGAGCATTCCTGGCCAAAGGCATGCAGGCAGGAAGGAGTTAATATTAGCTTCCAGGAACATCAGAAGGAGTGTCTCAAGATAGGTATCTCCCAGAATTACATTCGCACTGACTAACTTATGTCAGATCAAAAACAGTTGCAATGCAGTCAGATGGCACATGATCAAGAAGGCCTGTGACTGTGTAGGGAGACTATATAACTTGCACCGTTTCGAAGATGATGAGTGCCGCATACACATTGACCAAATTCTTTCAGATTTTACATTCATTGTACGCCAATGTGATCGTACGAATGAACCTGATGTGAGTTCTGTCTGCAACTTGTAGGGTCACTAACACCACCAGAAACGAGCTAGCTACTTTCTTGCGGAGGAGATTCAACAATTTCCATATACACATTTCTTCCAAAGAATTCGCAAGCGTGGCAGGCATTCAGAGGGCTTACATGAATGGATTCGGGAACAGACACCCCCGGCACTGATTGTGTTAACATGTACGGCATTGCATCATGCACTGACAGAGTGGCAAAGAAATGGAGGTTTAGCTCCAACAAAGGTTGAAAGCGATGACTTCGAAATCCAGTGGAACAGGCCCCAGTGGTAGTACTACTTCAATCGAGATAATGACAGTGGTAAGTATGGCCTTCACAATGCATGCAATGACTCTAACATTTTGCAGAGACTTATACTGATCTCAAGAATATTTGGAACGATCTCCCATCTCCATTGAGACACAAGTTAATCAAGTCCACAAGGGCGGCTATCAACAACCTCATTCTACATGAGAAAGGAGCCAATAACATGCCACCCGTTGCCAAGCCTTGTCGAGTGGTATCAAACAAGACCGCGATGGAAGACCTGATGATGGAGCCGGACATTGAGACTCCGATCATTGCTATGGTTTGCATCCCTGTTGCTAAAGATTTGTCTTTCGATGCTGAGGATGGGATTGACGATGGCGACAATGATGGCGACAATGATGGCGACAATGATGGCGACAATTATAGCGACAATGAGCATCATGACATTCACACTGCCACCAGTCGTGCTAAGCGATATCGTGGTCTACAGCTCAATGATGATATCGTCGAGAATAAGAAGGATGAGGATGATGATAATGTCGAGAATGAGGAGGATGAGGATGAGGATGTAGAGTTGGAGTCGGTGGATGACTGTGATAGAGAAAATAGTTTAGAGGATGTGCTTCAAGCTGGCTGCGACGTGTAGCATGGCATTTGGAACGAGGAGAGAGTAGTATAGAGGATATACTGCATGCTGGCTGCGACTTGTAGCATGACGTTTGGAACGAGGAGAGATCAGTTGAGAGGATGTACTTCATGCTGGCTGCGACGTGTAGAACATGAAACTGTATATATTAGCGCTTCATATCAAACATCGTCAACAGTAACATCACTGCACTGTATCCATCTCTCAAGATGTGAATGCAATTTAGGGTTTAGTATAAACGTCGCATGCTGTCAACATTGCGTTAGGTTACGGTGTTCATTACACTCATGCGTTACATGAGTAGTGAAATGGATCAAAAGGTGTGCACACTGCATGGCTGCGACAGTAAGAATTATGTGCACTGTATAGCGGTGACAGTAAGCAATGCTGCCTCAGGAGGTGCAAGCGCAACGCCAGGGGTTGTCTATATGTACATGCAGTGTGGCTCTACGACGAGGTTCAAAAGATTTCGTCTGAAGCGTTTGATACGTACTAAACGTTCTGGCATCCGGAGTGCGACTTGGTTTTTTTCCCGATAATTGAAAGCATTATGGATTCACGAGCGGTTAGGCAATTCAAGTTTTAATGTGGTGGGTGAGAGTACTTTTAGTACCTTGAAGGGATCATGTAGCTTCACATCTAGCTTTCTAGATGGGCGTCTGGTCTTTAGGTTCATTCCATTTAGCATTACTAGATCACCAACCGAATGCTTCAGAGGTTCCTTAGTGTTCTTATCATGGTACTTCTCCATTGTCTCTTGTACCTTTTCTAAACCTTTTTGACACAGATCATGCACACTTGACATCCAATGAACATAGTTCCTTGATGCCCTATTCTTTGCTTCTGCTTCAACAGGCCAATTCGTTTGAGGATCGAACCCATAATTCGCAAAGCTGGGTGACATACCAGTCACAGTGATATGTGAGTTGTAGGCATACTCTGCCATTGGCAACATCTCAGACCAGTTATCCTGTTCATAGTTGCAGTAGTTCCTCAGGTAGCATTCTTACGTCTGGTTTACTCTTTCCGTTTGACCATCAGTCTGTAGATGAAATGGCGAAGACATCTTCAACTGACTATCAAGAACTTCAACCAAGGAAGACCAGAACGCAGATGTGAACCCGGAATCTCTGTCTGAAACAATATTCGATGGCAGATCATGGAATCTCCATACTTCTTTCAGGAAGATCTTGACCAGGTCTGTGGCTTTCTTCTCGCCATCCTTCAGTGGTATAAAGTTTGCAATCTTTGTGAACCTGACAACGATAACCCTGACCGATGAACAACCATTTGATACATGTAAATCAATGATGAAATCCATAGAGATTGAATCCATGAACGGTATGCTAATTCGAGATATTGTAGAAGTCCATAGCGTATGTGGCGAGCTGCTTTGTTTTTCTGATATTCAGGGCATGAGCGGACGTAGTCTGAGATGAATTTCTCCATCTCTGGCCAAAAGAAGTTCCTTCG
The DNA here is from genome assembly GCA_014904905.1 of Wilcoxina mikolae CBS 423.85. Lineage (NCBI taxonomy): Eukaryota > Fungi > Ascomycota > Pezizomycetes > Pezizales > Pyronemataceae > Wilcoxina > Wilcoxina mikolae. The sequence goes on from MU122095.1 coordinate 1,687,470, forward strand.
AACCAGCTCAATTGTTTTGTCCTGTCCCATATGTCCTGCTACCTTTGAATCGTGTTCTGCTTCGAGTATTTACCTTCATAGCTATAGATCGTCTGGGATCTACAGCCTGCCTGTATAATAAAGGGCTTCGTTTTCGTAAGATATGTCAGGGCTTGGGCTTCCTTCCATTTCTCTAACGTACTCTTGCTGCCATGCAGTGTCGTTATTTGCAGTGCTTACCACTGTTTCTAATAACCAAGAATAGAACTTGACTACTGGGATTGACCTCAACTTAGCAGAAGAAATCATGATCTGTTCGCCTCGTAGCGTCGCTGCTATCACCTGCACTCTTTCCCCTTCAGATGTTACCAACTGATCAGGTCTGAAAACGTGGTATATTGGTTGATTTTGGTTTTCTTCGATACTACCTTCGCCCTTTTTAGGGCTGTACTCCGAAAGCCTAGATAATGCGTCAGTTTTCACATTTGCACTCCTTGGTTGATTAAATATGTTGAAATCATAACCAGCTAGTTCTTGTACCCAGCAGTCCTGTCTTCGATTCAATATCTTGGTAGTGGTGAAGCAATCAAGATTCTTGTGATCGGTACACAAACTGTTTTGAGGGGCTGCACCTTCGAGGTAACGTCTACATTCCTTAAAGGCAGATACTATTGCTAGCATCTCCTTATCATGGATTTCATAGTTAATCTCTGCCTTGTCTATCTTGCGAGAGTGGTTGGCCACAGGGTGCAATTGTGCATCAATCACTTGGGAAAGTACAGCACTGATGGCGAAGTCACTGTCGTCAGTCTCAATGACCACAGGATGTTCAGGTTCGAAGTGATGATGGATTGGTGCATCAGTTAAACATTTCTTAAACAAATAGAAAGCCTCTTGACAGCATGGGTTTGCCTTCCAATCTAACCGCTCACCAGTTTGATTGCTTAGTTCTGTCAATGGTCTGCAGATTCTCGAAAAGTCCATAATGAAGCGCCAGTAGAAATTGGCAAATCCTAAGAATCACTGAAAGACCTCGACTGAGTCTGGCGTTTCCCATTTCAGGATAGTATCAACCTTGTTCTCTGCCATGCTGACACCTTCTCCCGATATGATAAAACCAAGGAATTCAACTTGTTTCTCGTGCTATTCATACATATCTGGTGCTATTGCCAAGTTGTTTTCCTGTAATCTACGAAGGACTTCTCTTGTCAATCGTACATGCTCTTCTTTATCTTTGGTATAGATGAGGATATCATCTATTTAAACCACATCTCCATGATCAATTAGATATCTCAGGATCTCATTCATCATATCCTGGAATGAGGCTGGCACATTTGCCAATCCAAAGGGCATAACCAAACACTCAAAGTATCCATATCTTGTACGAAATGCTGCATTCCATTCGTGATCAGGCTTTATTCGAATGAGATTGTAACCAGCCTTCAGGACGATTTTCATGAAAAGCTTTGAGTCAGTTACTCTGTCCCTAAGTTCGTTCATAAGTGGGAAAGGATATCGATTCATAATCGTGACGCGGTTGAGCCCTCTTTAACCCACACACAACCTTGAACCCCTTCCATGAGTCTTTGGGACAAAGAGTATTGGTGCTCTAGCTGGCGACTTACTTGGGCGAATCTTGTCAGAATCGAGCATTTCTTTTATATACTCCTTAAGGACCGAAAGATCTTTTTCAGAAAGAGCATCGATGGGACCCCATGGAGGCTGCTCGCCATCATTTAAGTCTATTGCATGGTCCAATGATTGATTTGGCGGTAGAGGGTTAGCAGTTTCCCCATTATAAAATGACTGAAAGCCTTGATTCTGCCATGGAATTCGCTCGATCCAATCGATCTCCATTTCACATACTGCATTGATATGCATAGACCCAATTACTCCAATCCATCGTGGATCAGTATCAAACTTGAGGATGTTATCCTCATATCCAATTGAGAAGGAGCTGACTGCTGCCTTGGTACCATGCTGATGGCAATGTTTCAGTGTGAATTGGAGCTTGTCACCTTCTTCAGTAATTCCTCTAAGTGCTCTATGCTTGAAGGTCCATCAGTAAGGTAACATGATATCAGTTACTGATTCCCTAGGACCGAATTCGAAGGTTTCTTTGGTATAATGGTTTTCGTACCGAAGAGTAACTGCTTCGCTTTTTAGGATTAGGGTTAGGGTTAAAAGCGTTGTGACAGATAACAATGTATGGTAGCTAAATAGAAGAATACTGAGCTGAGGTATACACGAAAACTTATGGTGGAGAAAATCGTATTTTGTCATCTTTGACTCTTCTGTACTATGTGCAGCAGTGTGATTAAATAGGAATCGTCAAACTAGAGAAGCCTAGCATACCAACGAGTGAAAATTACCAAGGAACTTGAGTTCTCGTTGACTGAAAAAAGTGGACGTCGCCAGGGACCCTGTTGTGGGTGTGGGTCGCGTTCCGTTTTTTCCAAGGTGTGTCAGACAACGCATGTCGGATCATCCTGCATATAACCCCCAATAAGTGCCGAGCGCTTACAACGTATATGCATGTAAGACTTACGTCCCCGACCGGCACCCCCAGTCAAGCGGACACACACCACCTCCAGCCCATTACAGTCTGAAGCAGTAGACCACGCCCGAGAGCGGGTAGACTCAAGTTTTTGCCTCTTAGAAGTGCCAAGAGAGCCTTGACGGTCAGTATCTTCATTCGAAGACCCGGAAGGGCGGACCATAGGGTTAGGGTTAGGGTTAGGGTTAGGGTTAGGGTTAGGGTTAGGGTTAGGGTTAGGGTTAGGGTTAGGGTTAGGGTTAGGGTTAGGGTTAGGG
>MU122096.1:0-36597 GCA_014904905.1 Wilcoxina mikolae CBS 423.85
CGTTGACCATCCATAGTGACAGGTGACCAACCGCAGATTGCCATGGACATCCTCCGTACCTCGTGCACCTGCTAAGGGACAACCCCTAACACAGACAAGCCAGATTCTGAACCAGAACCTCCTGGTGGTGGTGGAGCTCCCTCAGCATCAAGAGTACGAGCTTCTCTGATCCAATACCCTTCTTCTTTGATACTTATACAGTAACAAAGGCAGAACCCTTCATCACTTGCATTGGTATCTCCTTTCTGACATCCAAGAACAGATCTTGCTAGGGACTTGATAGACTTCTTGCTAGTTTCTTCTGATAGTTATATCATAATAGTGCTTATATATTTCCGCCATTTCTTCTCCATATACCTTTGAGTCTTCCATATATCACTTTCTCTCTGCTTTCTTTCAGCGTCAACCTTCACCTTGAGTTCAGTGACCCTCTTGGCTTTCTCGTTGGCCTTGTTCTGGAATTTACTGAGTTTAATAGCTTCTCCATTGGTGTTTTGCCTGATACTACTAAGTTCTTCCGACTGATTGAATACTTGGAGAATGTGTTGATCATAGACTCTTTCGTTCTTCTCTAACACCCGATAGAGAGAGGACCAAGCTTCTTATGAGCACTATATTTGCTTTTCAAGGGCTAGAAATAGCTCTTCATATGCTTCAGAGGACTGTGATTTCGCTATGGCAATTGAAGTGCTAACATTGCCTGCAAGAACCTAGGACTAGATAACAATATCGGTGTGGTGTTCAATCTGCACCCTCAGCAGGCTATTGACTTCTGACCCCACAGTATCATATATCTCATTTTGCACATATTCTAGACCTTCGTATACTTTGACCAAGTCAGATAGTATCTCGCAAATTCTGATGATACTTGCTTGAGTCTGTATAATCAATAGATCTATTCGGTCCGATTCTGTCTTGATACTGTTTATCAAGAAGACTACTCAATCAGGCATATCATTCTGTACGATGGGTTTATATAGGATCCCTTTATTTACCCTTATCTCCTGCTACTACCAATGAATTTCCTCTTTGTATCAACATTCTTGCTTCCACGATTGTGGTGTCTGACCCAGCATCCGTCATTGTTCACAGAATAACTCAGATCTGTTCTTGAAAGATCCTGTTATAGAAGCTCCAGGTTCCGCAGAAAGGAACCAAATCAATGTCCTACTGAATAACGAGTCTAGCACTTGCCTCTCATTGTAACTGTAGAGATGGCTCATAGTCTAGTATGTGGGGCATTCACAAGTTTGAGAGGACGAAGGTCCCGATCAGGGGCAGCAGGATCAGCATCATGAAGTATGCAAGGGATTGCTATTGTCAGAGGTGTACGTGGTACAGAAGTTCTGTCTTTGACTGATAGATAGTGAAGGCTAAGGGTAACTGCATGTAGTGCTCTTCATACAGAAACTCATTGTGATAGCTTCCTTCAGGGTGGAAATCACTTTTCCAGCTGATATGGAACTCGAAGTCAGATTTATAGTACAAGCACTCTCTCTGTGAGATGTGGCATCCAATGTCCAGAATATAAAACCGTATTCAAGAGGGCTAAGCATCAAGAACCTTTGACGCCTTCGAGGATAGAAAAGTAGCTTCAACATAAGTATTTCTTTGCTAACAATATGATGTAATACTGGGACCATCACCTCAGGTTTACCAGTACAAGTAGTATTTAAACTGCTTTCAGATCTTGCTTGCAATGGCAGTTATCAGGATTGGTTCAGGATGTGAAAGTCACTAAAGATAAAGATTCAAGACAAAGGTATTTGGCTTTCCAATATGTTTATTATTAAGTCTTATTCTCCTCATTAATAAGCTTGCCCTTCTACCCTCATGGATTCCAGAGATCTTAATACCCCTCCTCTCTCACTCTAACAATTACTTCTATCTATGCTTTTCTCATCAGCTTCTGCACCTAACTGCCCTTTGCCCCAATATCCATCCTTTCCTTCACCACTCTGACAGACCTTCTATATCTTTCCACTCAGATCTCCTATTCACACGAATAGAGTCCCTACTAATACATATCCTTCAGACTTATGTGGTCAGGATCTTTCATTTCCTTTCGGTCTTCTAGTCTGCAGTCAAATGGTATCCATTCAATTGTGAGAGACATCAAAGGCTTCATAAGCTATGATGTAATCTCAGGTGTATTTATATCTACAGCCTCTCAACTGTCTTCAGATTTTCGGTGCCATGAGCAGACAGAATATTGATACAGTAACCATTCATTATTCCATATCTGTGGTATAGTTGACTGCACAACAGCTCATCTGATTTCGTTGGTTGGGTTAACCGATTCAAGTGATATTCTGTAGATATTCGATAACGTGCAGAGATGACACTTGTACCATGCTTGTTACTTGGATTGATATATAAATAGATGCTTGATTGACTTGATTGTATCTATGAGGCCAACAAGACCATATATGTACACTATGAGTAGGTTCATCATTCAGCTGAGTACCATACCTTGTACCTCGGATCTCGACTTGAGTGTGCCTGCATATCAGTATGCCCTATGGCCCAATTGAGGCTTATCTTCTAATTAACAATCCTGATCAGATTATCATCAAGTAATCGTAGATGATACTGCTTTGATGGTTCCTGATAGTATATAACATGTGAGGTGTAACATAAACAATATTTTCAAAATATAATCCTCCATACAGTATTGACAATTCTCACTGAATTGAAGAAAAGAAATTGGTTGCAGCATGAGAAATATACACAAAACGATACCCAAAAGAAGGTAGATAGTTAAAAGAGAGAAGACAGAGGTGGAAAGAAAGGGTTAATAGAAGTTATAATTAATAGAAAAATAAGTATTTCAATGAAATCTAGTAGTATATAAAGATTACTCTAGAAGTGCATATTATAGTTGTAATGCTGGGAGCATCACCTCAGATTTACCAGTACAAGAAGTATCCTTACTGCTTTTAGGACTTGCTTGCGATGAAAGTTATGAAGATTTGCTCAGGATGTAAAAGTCACTAAAAGATGAAGATTCAAGACAAAGATGTTTGGCTTTCTAATAGGTACATTTTTAAGGCTTGTTCTCCTTGTCAAGAAACTTGCCCTTCTACCCTCGGTGATTCTAGAGGTTTTTATACCTCTATCCTCTCGCTCTAACAATTACTTCTATCTACACTTTTGTCATGAACTCCTCTACCTAACCTACCTTGTACACCAATACCCTTTCTGCCCTTTACCGCTCTTTCGGACCTTCTGCATCTTTCCGCTTAGATCTCTAACTCAGACAAATAGAACCTCTACGGATATCAGACCTTCAGACTTCTGTGGTCCGGACCTATCATATACTTTCAATCTCTTTGCTTCCAGACGAATGGTATCCTTTCGATCATGAGGGATATTTGTAACACCGAGAGTATCACCTCAGGTTTGCCAATACAAGAAGTATCCTAACTGCTTTCAGGACTTGCTTGCGATGGAGGTTATGAAGTTTCGCTCAGGATGTGAAAGTCACTAAAGATAAAGATTCAAGACAAAGATGTTTGGCTTTCCAATGCGTATATTATTAAGGCTTGTTCTCCTCGTCATAAAGCTTGCCTTTCTACCCTCGGAGATTCTAGAGTTTTTTATACCTCTATCCTCTTGTTCTATGAATTACTTCTATCTACGCTTTTCTCATGAGCTCTTCTACCTATCCTTCATTTCGAACCAATACCCTTCCTGCCCTTTAGCGCTCTTTTAGACCTTCTGAATCTTTCTGCTTAGATTTCTAACTGAGATGAATAGAACTCCTACTGACATCAGTCCTTCAGACTTCTGTAGTCTGGACCTATCGTATCCTTTCGATTTCTTTGCTTCCAGACGAATGGTATTCTTTCGATCGTGAGGAATATTAGAGACTTTGTCAGCTATACTGCAATCACAGGTGCTTTCATATCTACAGCCTCTCAGCTGTCTTCGCATTATCGATACTATGAGCTGGCAGAGTATCGTCCCAATAACCACCTTTAATTGTTTATCAATAATGTGGCTGACTGCATGACAGCTCATCTGATTTCATTGAGTGCGAGTGATTATGTATATAATTTCGATGACGTCTAGATATAGTGCTTGTACTATCCCAATATAGCAATCGTCGAGTGATTGTAGGTGATTCCACTCCGATGACCTTTGGTGATGTACAACTAGTGAGGTGTAACAATATTAAAGACTTCGTCCGCTGCACTACAAATGCAGGTGCTTTCGTATATACAACCTCTCAGCTGTCTTTGCATTATTGATTGCATGAGCTGGCAGAGCATCACCCCAATAACTATCTTTAATTCCTTTTTAGTGGTGTGGTTGACCGTATGATAGCTCATCTGATTTCGTTGGATGCGAGTGATACTCTATGCAGTTTCGATGATATCCAGAGATAGTACTTGTACTATTCTGATATGGCTATTGTCGAGTGATCATAGGTGACTCCACTCCGATGGCCATTGGTGATGTACAACTTGTGAGATATAACAATAGTACAATAAACACTGTACTTGAACAAATCAAAAATTTATCTAATATGAATAAGATACTCTAAATTGAATTTCAAGTTGTTTGAAATCTACCTTCCATCAAATATACTATTACCAGTGATTGAATATCAATATTCATGCAAACTAATATTCATATAATTACCACATTCCATCAGTATCAATCTGTACTTGACATGATCTCACAGTTTCCCTGAATATATATTTCTATATGCAAAGTATATATAATGGAATAAATATTGCACCAAAAAATGAGTTTGTTTTGATTCTATCAAATTATTTATTCTATACAATCACAGTATCACCACATGATTGCTATGGAAGTGACAATAGAGGTTATTTTGATACTTTATTCACTTGAATAAGATGTATACCCCCAATTACATTTAAAGACTCAAATGGATAAGACTTTCGCTTAATATAGAAATTCAAATATGATGTACTTTATTCAGTTTTTGAATTTATTGCCGTAAAAGGTAATTTCTTGGCGCTAACCCAATCGGGGGCGTGCCTCTTATTCGAGTAAATACGGTACATTAGGCAATAACATGTATACCGTATTATTTGGTGTCAGTCGGTAGCGTCGTTCTGAAAACATAGGGACAATGAGGCTCCGTAAAGCATCAGCTAAGCCAGAAATGTGTTGGTAGTCACTTGAATCTCAGCCTAAGCATGGAATACAATGCGCTGATTGGCCTGAGTCCTCTAACCCTTTCGGAAACGACGCTACCGATTTACACCAAATAATACGGTCTTTCAATATTCAGCTGCAAATTAGCCATCGCTAGGCAACGAATAAACGGGGGGCTTTTTGACACAGTAGATACTTTAGTTACTACACCTCACAGCCCTCCAAGTACAGACTGTCTGCCATCACCAACCCGAATCTCTCATATTGGCTGTACTTTTATTCATTTTGCCCTATCAATTGTCTCTCCCGACGATAATTAACCTCCAAATCTCTATCCTACCAGTATCTCTCGAGTCGGCTTCCAATGACTCCTCATGCCGGCTCAGCTGTATGATTCACACTCTCCTATGAAGGACACCTCCGTTATCGTGGGGCTTATTCGGTGCAGCCACTCTCCGTCCTTTGGGTCGGCATCGTCCTCGTCGTCTATCGCCGGCACCTGTACTGCACCATCCAGACGAGATATCACTGCTACATCACAAGCACCGCCTGTCGGTGCAGACACTATCTTTCATAGTCATTCGGAGTTTCCGATATCAAAGGAGTGCCATCGTCATACCTTATCGTCGTCGACATCTTCGCTATCACTGCCATTGCCAAGCTATGAGACAAAGAATACTTTAATTCAAAAGGAACCACATAAACACAAGGACCATCTTGCTGGACCATTTCACACGTTTACCCTTCCGGCCCCGGATTCCTATAACCTAAAGAGTTGCTCTTGTGAGCACGACACCATCCCTTCGCTCTATCCTCTCATAATTCCTGCAGAGAGCCCACTAGATCGTCCTTCTACTCGATACTCAGCCCGACAGGATTGCACCGAGGAATCAGCGAAGGGTCACAACTTAGCCTATAAAAGCAGTAACTGCTCAGGATGGTCCAACCCGACTTGTGATATATATCACCGTTTCATGGATCACACTCATGGTGTACTTCGAGAGGGTGAGATACGAGCTGGTGACTATGCACAGGTCGAAAATAATGACCTGCATGAACCGACATCTATCTCTGCCGTCATTGCATGCGAGAGCAATTCCCGCAGTAGGAAAGGAAGTCAATTCCTGGGTCTATTTAAGGAAAATAATAAGGTTATTGAAGAGCGTGGAATTGAAAAATCGTGTCACCAGGAAAGGGGAGGAAAGAAGCAGAATGAGCGACCTGGAAAACGACGGATCAAAGAGAAAGCGAGAAATCGAGAGACGGTTGCAAAAGGTACCGAATATGTTGCTGTTGCCCCTTTGCAGGTGACCCCTGGCCAAGCATTTAAGGAGAATGTTTCCCGTTCTGATTCTATCTCAGTTTTGCGTACGCAAGATGAAAGATGTGTGCAATGCTCTCGTGATATCACTTCCATTAACGCTCTTTCAGGTGATTTATCGCCCCCGAGGTCTGTCGTGTCTACTTCTCCGTCGAGATCATCTTATTTCCTACATCTTCAAGGCACAGATTCTCCTGATTCAGTAGATGCAAGACCAAATTCTATTATCCGGACACCTTATATGGGTCTGGCTGATTCTGGGTATAATGAAGTTGACCGTCATTCGCTATCATTGCAATTGAGTCCCAAGATTTCTGCTTCGTCGTATGCGTCCAAGGCCGCTTGCCATCAGAAGAATGACTCCAAAGATGAGCTATCGCAACCGGATCATACTTTATCCGACAACGGTTTATCGGATCGAATCGATCATAAGGATGATTGTGAAGATGAAATATCCTCAGCGGTATACTTCCCGTATACCACCAATTCATTCACCCGGCTTTCAGCTGCATCAATAACAAACACCACTACAACTATAACGACAACGACTACTGTCTCCAGCAGGAAGACGGAGGGTTCCCCAGAAGCATTTCAGGTCCCGCAACGTTCTGATGTTGCGGAAATCACCGATAATCTGTCCCGAATATGTTCACAACAATCCAATTCTTCTAAATTAGATTTGTCCGTTCTCAATTGCGATGACCATGTACACTATCATGGCGGTGAGAGCAGACGCATATCCCTTTCTGAAGACGAAACCTGTAATTTCACATCGGCTGCGTCGTCAGTGGTTTCTGGATTTTCCAAGGCATCCGACTGTGATGAATCTTTGACCGATGACATCAAACGATGTGTTTTCATAGAAGACACTGATGTCGATGTTGTTTCTACACAGGAAAGGAGGATATTCCCGTACAAAGTCCATGGGACTAACAACTGGGTTGCAGAAGCCGCTCCCCGTGGAGCGGTAGAACTGAAGCCTTATAGACACCAAGTTGGGGGTCATACGGCTTTGTTCAGATTTTCCCAGAAAGCTGTCTGCAAGAGTCTGAGCAACAGTGAAAACGAATTTTATGAGGCCATAGAAACAAGACACCCTGAGCTTCTCCAATTTTTGCCAAGGTAAGCACGTTGTGCGTATCCCTAAATACTGTTGACGCTGATTTGCGCCCAGGTACATTGGTGTGCTCAATGTCACGTGGAAGATCAAAAAAAAAAAGCTCCAGAAACTTGATGGTGAATCCTCACATGGTGCCACAGGGCGACTTCCTCTGTTTAAACAGGAGGGGTTGGATTCGGGTAGGCATTATGATCGTACAGCTTCAGATAGCACCCTTGCCTTCGGATCACCTTTGCCGCAGGTTGTGTTGGAACAAAATAGACATATTATTCCCGACAATTTGTTCCGTGCGTCGACCAGCGCCCCTACGAGGCTACAAGAAACAATGGAATCCGGGACGAGCACCGACGATAGTGTTTTGCGCACACGTGATGATGCAGGCCAAACTGTATCCGTTCCCAGGAGTGTCCCAGTAAAGAAGCATACTAGTTGGGGAGCTACAGTAATCAATCACAAGTTGCAAGAGCAAGTCTTGAGAGAAGTCTTCTCGCCCTCGTTGAATGGCCGCACCCAGTCTCGAACGACAAATTCTGCTCTGAAACGACGATGTTCTGTTGCAAATGTTGAGTCGGTTAGGGTTCCAAGATTTCCGTCCAGAAATCCAAATGTTGGTTTACAAGCGACAGCATCAGAGGGGAATATTGAAGATCCAAGATTGATACTATTGCGTGAAGATGGCGAAATAAAATACTCATCAAAATCTAATCTTCGAAGTCTTGCAAATGGTCGGATGTTGACTGACGACGATGAACAAAATAAGGTTACCAAGAGAAAAGAACATTCTACCCGATTGTCCATGTTGCGATCCCAACCCAGCAGCAACAAGATCGACAAGATATCTGGAAATATGGAATACATCCAGTCACCACAGGAATATAGGTTGGAAGGTGATGATTATGGGGAGGAACGTGAAGATGAAGTTTTTAGGATGGATGAAGAACCGCAAATTCGAAAACGTACCTGGGCAGAGAGATGCATGACAAGAGGGCTGTCCTCCTCGTCAGTTTCACGCAATGCGGGCAACGATGAACTCACAAAAGAAAGAGACGAACTTTTCCTTCTGCTAGAAGATCTTACGGCCGGGATGAAGTCTCCCTGTGTTTTGGATCTGAAAATGGGTACCCGACAACATGGAGTCGAAGCCTCAGAGAAGAAACGTAAGTCACAAACTAGAAAGTGTGCTGCCACAACATCACGAGAACTGGGAGTACGTGTCTGTGGCATGCAGGTTTGGAACGTCAAGACAAAGACATATTCATTCGAAGACAAGTATTTCGGACGGGATCTGAAGGCCGGAAAAGAGTTTCAAAATGCCTTAATGAGGTTTTTACATGATGGAAACGATGATTCCGCGATGTGCCGACACATACCTGTCATCCTGATGAAGCTAAAGGCATTGGAGAAGATGATTAAACAGTTGCCCGGGTACAGGTTCTATGCCAGCAGTTTACTCGTGTTATACGATGGTCAAGACAAGGATCGAACAATTGATCTCAAGATTGTGGATTTTGCCAATTGCGTTACTGCCGAAGATCCTCTTCCGGAGACTGCTATGTGCCCGCCAAAGGATCGATTCGGCATTGACAAGGGATATCTTCGTGGGTTAAGATCATTGCAGATGTATATTCGCAGTATTTGGAAAGAGGTTGTTGGATCGGAATGGACAGAGAGGGGAGACGAGGGATGCATGATTTCGCAGGGTCAAAAGGAGGACATTGAGTCGGCATGGGACTTATTGGAAGATTTGGGCGAGGTTTCTACCTAGTCCAAAATAAAGTTCCCTAGAACTCACAAGTCCAGATGATATGACGACAATTAGTTGATGGCTGTCATTAGAAAATCGATTGCAGTTGATGGAAAGTTTAGGAATTGATGTGAAGGAGGACACTAACAGTTATCTATGACATGGTTTCAACAGTTGTGAAAATCGGGTCGTCCTTTTTTTGCCCAATTGGACAACCTCTTTTTTTATAAAATTTTGGGCCCTTAGCCTTCTTTGTTCGTTGCTTCCTTCCTCTACGTGTTGGCGCAATTGAAAAAAGTTAGGGCGCGTTTGGGTCACCGCGGTTTCTGTAATCTAAACAGATCGTGGTTAGTGTACTCCAAATTGTGTTTTCGATAATTGTAATTTCGTGGACCCAAACACTAGTCTCGTGACGGGCTTCCGCGTAGCGAAAAAAGAATCGTCCGAGACACTGGATGGTACATCATGTTTTGCTACAGTGAAATATGTGTTCCAATCCATACGCCAAAATTTTCCGTTGGCCAAGCCGTCAATCTATTGGCCAATCAGTCAACTCTTTAGCTTGTGGATCAACCAGTTGGCCAACAGGAAGACTTGGTGTATGGGTCAACTCACTGACAAAGCGGTCAATTTGAGGACCAAGTTCGCGTTCACAATATTACAATTGATTGCTTCTACCATACTATAAATTTCAACAGCTTGCAATTGGTAGCTTTCAAACTTAAACTCATTCCTCCTGCCCTCAAGAATGCTGTCACGGTCCCCTTATAATTTTGAATAATATACTACCTTATCATGTCCGTACCAATCAATACCATAAAGCAACAAATACTGCAGCTTGATCATTTCGAAGAGAATGAAACTGGTAACATAGTAGCAGGAGTGAGAGTCAGAGTGAATACTATCTTATTGAAGTTAAAGAAATTTAAAGTATGTACAAAGCAGAAAGGTTACAGATATGAATGTAGATATTTGACATTTGATATAAAACAATAATTTCTTTATAAATTAATTATGATATAGACTAGTCTGAATGATATCTTTGGAATTTTACTAGTGCTAGCTGCTAACAAAAAATAAGATGGATAAACAACAAGATATAAACTTTTGTATACGTTTCTGATATCAACCATTTATTTTTTTGGCATCTTATTCTGTTCTTGTATATGTAACTCCATTGATAAAGTGGATAAGTTGATTTTTGAAGTAATCAATTGGTTAACTGAAATATTTACATATCAGATATTAGTATATAATCTGAAAACATATTCTTTAAATAGATATCAAATAAAGAAAGACTTGAAAAATATTTGAAGGAATGAAATATAGTGATGGTTATAATACAGAATGATATTTAATGTTCTTACAAATAAAATTATGATTTGACTTTATAATTCTACTTTGTTTTAATTATTTTAATAACAGTAAATTGTAGTGAATGCAACTTCAATCAGTTCACATTACACATCAATATTATTTGAAAATAATATTCTTGTTCACAGTATAGACAAAAACAGTCCAATGGTATACTATATAGTAAACTAAATATTTTTCAGTTATTTCAATGAATTGAACAATAAGTAGTTTAATTCTTTTTTTTTTATAATATACAAATATAAAATGGATATTTTATATTATATATTTTTAACATGTTCAAATAAAACAAATTAGATGTTCGTTCATTTTTTAAGTGAATATTCGAGTGAATTGAAAATATGAAATAAATATAGATACTATAGCTATATTCTGAAAATGATGATTATTGTTAATAGTATTTAGCTATCCACAAATGTATAAAGACTGATTTGATACCTTAAATGGTATTCACATTTCTAAAGAAAATTATTGCTATAATTATTTGAGTTTTTGATATTTAAGAGATATTCAACTGGATTTTCATTTGGAAATTTCTTTTAAAATCTCTTACTGTTTGACTATTTAGTAGTTTGATAGTAATTGAAGTCCCGATCAGAATTTAAGTACTGGATAATATCTGAAGTGTTGACTAGCATCTAAAGTATCAGACAATATTTGAAGTTCTAACAATACTAGTATATTATTGACTAATGAGTATATGAATTTTAAATCATCATTAGAATCTGAGATTGTTTGAAGAGATTGGTAAATATTTCTAAAGCATTGATTTGATTTTATAGATCTAGCAAGATATCTTGTACTCAACTTAAAGTCTGATAATAGTACTAACTGTTACAAATACTATAATTATTAACACTATTGAGATATTATTATTGGCAATCAATCAATATAGAGTGTTTTCATTGATGAAATGATTGCATTGAAAGTATAATTGGGAAAGGTAAGTATAGTTGAAAGTGAAGTATGTTTGAAGTCTATGTACACTTGAAGGCCAAGTTAACTTGGAAACGATATGTATCGAGAAGTCAAGTGAACTTGTAGATAGACAGGCGATACCTGTGAATTGAAGTGAGACAATACTCTGTAAATAGTGGTCATATGAGTATGACTAGATTGTGATAATAATCTTACATATGAACTAACCTTCCTGAATACTTTATCTCGTTTGCAATGATATTGACTTTAATTGATATATCTGCTTATACAGGTCTATAATTGGACATACTTACCTTTATATTATTATTGTCGTTTGGTTTCTGGATATATTTCACTCATGGGATATCACGATTATACCCCTCTGACTTATCACTATAGATTATCTATACAGTATACTATCCCTAGAGTGATGAATCAGGACAAGTATATCCTGCAATTTAATCAATTGATTGTAGCAGAGATAAGTATAGAGGCATATTATTATACATCAATATATTACCAAGTTGATATATTTGTAAGGATTCATATGATGTTGAGAAATAACAATTGTAGAAGTGATGATACTTTATAAGCAGAACTAATTGAGTTGATTGATTGCAGTAGAATTTATTTCAAGACAATTCTGAGGTCAATTGGCCCTGAGGAATATACTCTGATCTATGTTGCCAATTTCTCTTGTACTATATAGATGACTTGAAATATGATCTGACAAGGACAATACCATATATATGAGGATCGGCAAGGTACTCATCCCAGCACTTATATGTCTGGATACGTTTGTCCAATTGGATCAGTAAACAATAACATATATTTCCAGACAATACTTCAAATAATGATCTTGAAGGTACACAATGACAGAAATTACATATGAACCATCAATATGGATCACTGCATTTCAAGTATGATGGTGGATGATACATCTACTATGATATTCTGCATGGATCCAACAATGGACAATCAAGTCCAAAGTGATGTTGACAAATAATATATAACTCGATAAGACCTCAAGAATACCTACAGATATATTGCTACATATCGACCAGATATACCTACAATTTCATTCCTCTAGTACGAATGAAGTTGTGAAGAATACCGGCAGATGGCCAGATTTCTATGAGTGACGTATACTTTCTGAAAATCTGCTCTTCTTGAATCATGTGTACTTACTGTATATCAGGCTTCCACATACAAAGTATTGTTATACAATATTACTGTATATGGAATACCTCACAGGTTGTATATTACTATATTCCCTCATAGTGGAGTTACCTATGATCACTCAATGATATCTGGATCAGGATGATACCACCACCATCCCTACATTTCATCAGATGTCCACAACATATCCCTCAATTCGGTTATCATAACCAAAGAAATCACATTACCAGTTATGCAGCCAACTATACTATTGATAAGGAATAAAGGGTAATTACTGAATCAATACTCTGCCAGCTCATACTACCTAAGACATCAAGAAAGCTAAAAAGCTGTAGATACGAAAACAAATGAGTTTATATCATAGCTGATAAGGCTTTGATGACCACGCATATTCAAACTG
This sequence comes from Wilcoxina mikolae CBS 423.85, assembly GCA_014904905.1. NCBI lineage: Eukaryota > Fungi > Ascomycota > Pezizomycetes > Pezizales > Pyronemataceae > Wilcoxina > Wilcoxina mikolae. The sequence continues at coordinate 13,190 of MU122096.1, forward strand.
CTTAAAACTATGACACTCATAATCAAACAAACATGATTTGCCTGTGAGCTTCAGGATTCAAAGAATACAATAAGTCCAGATTACCGATGTCTGTAGGACTAATATCAGTAAACATTCTATTTGATAGAGTAGGAGATCTTAACAGAAAGATATATAAGGTCTGGTAGAGGAGTAATGGGTAGGTTGTCTAAGGAAGGATATTGGTGCGAAGAGTAGATAGGTAGAGAAGCTTATGTGAAAAGTGCAAATTGAAGTAATTGTTAGAGCGAGAGGAAAGAGATTCTAATGAACTCTGAAATCTCTGAGGGTAGAAAGGTAAGCTTATTGATAAGGAGAACAAGCCTTAACAATATCTGATTGGAAAGCCAAACATCTTTGTCTCGAATCTTTCCAGTGACTTACCCATTCTGAGCGAATATTTCCCTGTTCTATTACGAGCAGGTTCTGAAAGAAGTACAGATATTACTTCTACTGGTAACTCTGGAGTGACGCTCTCAGTATTACAAAAACCACATTCTGAATCACTCGAGTAATCGAAAAGATATTGCAGTAACTCATCTAGCAACTGACATATCCGCTGCAAATATTAGGAACCTTCTGATCCCTGGTTCAAGAATTCTCCAGCTATCTAACATGTTGTTAGTGCCACCAACATAATACAACTTATCAGAAGTACTGTTATTTCACATCCATTGGTTTTTATTGATAGAGGTAGTGAACAGCACATTATGCTAGAAAGCTGATACACTACATATATTACAATACCAATGTGTAACATTGTCATTACCTTTGCACAAAAACAATTCATCTAATCTCATAGTCTCAAATACCTCTCGCAGCGTAGTAGCAATTACTGAAAAGAACTACCAGACAAAACTGACATATTCAACTCCAACTATTAAGACTCATATTCGGCAGGGGAAACTATTCCTGACCGATGAAGAAATAGCCTTGATAATTGCCTTTATAACTCAGAGAATTGCTAGTACTAGAAACATCATTGGTAAACAGTTGATAATTCATGTCAGGATGCTGAAGGGGCATATGATTTCAATATTTCATAGTATATTCACAAGAAGAAGATTAACACATTCGTATATGACTTCAACAATTCTCTGTATAGGTGACTCGACTCTACATAACAATACAATAGTACTTCAACTCCATCTAATCGTCAATAATAGACAAAGCTAAGAGTATAGTCAGAAAACTTTACAATATCAATAATGTTTCCGACGATACTGACAAACTCTCGATTGTTAGATATCTTCTAAAGAATGACTGATGCATTTGGATACTTGAGTATTGGCAGAAGTCATATGATTTGCAGTACCAGAATGTTTCCTTTTTAATGATATTTGAGAGTGACTCAACGATTCATGATATTGCTTCAGTATTCTGTGCCAAAGTGATATCTCATTTCCTTTATCATAATCTGTTTGAACAAATATGTACATAGGGAGCATTGGTACGGGACCAGTTCAATTGAATTCTAGAGAGCGTCACGTTAACTCTCATAGTGCTCACAGCAACTGTAATGTAATACACACTAGAAGAATATATAAGGATCGAGAGTAAGACTCCTGTCAGTCATATAAAACCATGGCCACAGCTTCCATTCTTCCAGGAAAATGACATTTGTAAGTTTCAGTTGTTCCGTCTACTATGTACGTTGAACTAACCACTCAAGTATCATACGTCTGATATGTGTAGTGCTTGAATAGACTGCGAGGAAAGCATTGTGATCGAGTGATGTTTGGGATCAAGAATAAGTTAAAGTATCTTATCGTTCGCAAGTCAACTCAGCCAGTTACTCCTCTACCGCCAGTTTCTACGATCTACCTAGCAGACATTAAACCTTTCCTCAAGAATTACAGCGAGGTGGAAGAGGACCCACTTTATTAATATCTTCCTGACATAGGAGTTACGAATAACTGTTGCGATATTAAAGAAGAACAGAATAATGAACACAATTATCTCGACAATGAGTATGGTGATTATGACCACTCGTGAGATGGCAATCAATCTGATCGAATTCGTCACTGAAATTACCATATTGATTAACGTGAAATAGCAGGGGAATCTCAAGGCAATCTTGGCAGTTGGCCGCGTAATCGCCTAACAGTGGATGATTTGGATGATGATTGTGGGTAGCTTCAAGATGAACAATATCAGGTGAGATAGCCATATGAGGTAGAGAAGAGCGATAATGAGGCAAAAGGGGCAGAGAAGACGGAAATGGAGGCAAGGATACAGATGACGTATATGACTATGATCAGGAATAGTATTACAATAAATAATATTGTTATATCAACTCTTAATATTGTTGTGTGGTATAGAGAGTACAATTAAACTATATATCATCCAAATCTGGTGTAATAACCATGTCAGTTCTGAAGAATACCACTGCAATTGGAAGGGATAATACAAAAGTGGACACTCATCAACTGCAGCATTCGTTAGATGTGACTGACTTGAAGTGAAATGTATATTGAGCGACGTACAGCATTACCATGTCAAATATCCAAGTTGTATGGTACAAGATATAAAGATAAGAAATGGCAATGATGGCAAAGTATATATAGAGCAATGTATAATGTTGCACATCCAATGAGTATTGGCAACAATGCGGATCGGTTCATGGCAGATTGAACTGAGCAGGGATTTGAATTGGATCCGATATCAGGTCGGACTTGAACTGCAGGGTTTAAGTCAAATTTCGAACTGAATCCCTCAACTGTGAAGACAATACATTAGTGAGTTCATCTACGAATGGCTTGATTCTCATCTTAGCGTTTAGTAGATAGATGTCACTACAAGCTGAACTAAAGATTGAGCTGATCAGATAAGAACTCACTTACCTATAGTTGTTCAACATTGTGGGCCAAAATGGAGGGGTTTGAGGCATATATCTTGGCAAGGATTCGGTTGGACAATGGTATCAAACTCTGTCAGTTCGATGCCACCATAACATCCAATTGAGCAGATTGAATAGTAGGTTATGTTGTACAGAGGTGATATCATGCAATGTGTTATTACCTGCTCTAAATGAATTGGTGATTGTTATCAACCTGTACCAATTGAATTAGCATTGCGATGGTGTATGGCTTAATTGGTACAGCAATGTGATGAGTTGCTGCTGCAATTAGGATTGCAGTTGGAAGCACAAATATAATGACTTCTATATAGGTAAGAGTCATTGGGAAGAGTGTGAGTATTTGATACCTACCTAGATACTGAATACAACTCGGATCCTTTGCTGATAAAATCTTAGCTAAATAAGAATGTACCTGATTGCCAGGTTAAAATGATATGATGATCATGAACTACTTCAATGCATTCCTTAGTAGATTCTGAGCTAATACTAAATTAGCTACATTCACCAATCACTGAATCGAGACCTCCTCTATATCCAACTGTATTTATTAACTGACCCTTAACCTCATTGTACAACCTGCTTCTTAATTATATATTTGCACATTTCTACTCTGATACCTTCCACTTGATAGTACACCTCCATTACAACATGTTCGATCTATAGAGTATGTGAATCTGTTCAGCAAATATCCACAAATTTAAGAGGATAAACATGAGAAGTGAGATTCTATCTATCCATATTGTGGCTGAACATCCTGGCTACATGAGAAAAATCACAATACTGCAACCAGGAAATTTGAAGGTCCAGGGAGCTTCTGTTACTTCTGATTGTACCGTTTGACTAATATTATCATTTGATGCTGTACCTGTTGTATACACAGCTCTGGATGTAATACCTGTACCTATAGGAGCAGTATTATTTACCAATGCAGTCATAAACAGCAAACATATCCAACTAACAACACCACACACCAACGATACAGAGTGTAATGTACACCTTGATATCAATAGTATTTATTGCATTTCAGCTTTATATGGTATCTTGAATTGCATTCACATCTTGGGGGTCTAAAACAGTAGTAAGTGAATGTTCAATGTAGTATACAATACGGTATATGATATTTAGATCTAATATATAGACATTCATTCGTAATACTTGGTCTTATATGTATAGTAGTTCATTATAAATACTATACTATATATCACTGGCAGTACGCAGCATACTATCTAAGTTACTTTCACCATAGATGTCATCCTCCTCCTACACCTCCTCCTTCTCCTCTGCATCCTCCTTCTCCTCCTACTCAATATACTGGAAATGTCACTTAAGATTTACCAGTACTAGTAATATACCTACAGCTTTCAGGACTTGCTTGTGATGGAAGTTATGAAGATTTCCTCAGGATGTAAAAGTTACTTAAATAGAATGATTCAAGACAAAGATATTTGCCTTTCGAATCGTATATTATTAAGACTTGATCCCTATATCAAGAAGCCTATCCTTCTAACAGAGGAGATTCCAGAGGTCTTTATATCTATTTCTTCTCACTCTAACAATTACTTCTATCTATACTTTTTACATGAGCTCTTCTACCTAACCACCCTTTGCACCAATTTCCTTCCTTAGACAACCCATTCTCCACTTCTCTGTAGGACATTGCATACCTTTCTGCTAAAATCTCCTGCTTGGATAAAACGATTCCATTGGAATATCAGTCCTTTGAGCATTTATAGTTCTGATCTATCATATCCTTTTGAACTCTTAGTCTTGAGTCGAATGGTATACTTCAGATTATTAGAGGTGACATTGTAAGCTGTCGATGTATGTGTGGTCATCAGGGGTCTCATTAGCTATAATACAACTCAGGTGATTTCATTTCTACAGCCTTTTAGTTGTCTTCGAATTTTCAGTGGCATGAGCCAGCATAGTATCGATTTAGTAATCACTATGCATTCCTTCTCAGTGGTGTATTTTTTGATATAAATAATTATCTAAGTACGTTGTTTATAATAACAAAAGGAATAATCTCATGTGGATATTTAATGATGTGAAGGAATGGTACTTGTACAATTTTAATCGAGTTAACAGTTGAGTGATCATAGGTAGCTCCATACCGAAGGTACCTGGTAGTGCACAATCTGTGACGTCTAATATACTCTCTCTATATATATACATTCTCTTTCTCATCCTTGTCGTGCTCATTTTTATCCTTGTTGACCGCCAGCTGGAGACCACGCTGGTACTTTTAGTGACTCCTGACATTATAAATGTCATTATTCCCATTTGCACAATAATCGATGCCATTGTCAATTCCATTTGATGCTTTGAAATACAATTCTGTAGCCAGAGAATTGTTGAAGGCAGATATGATTGGACACTCTATCGCTGTTATTATCAACAGGATATCCAGCGATCACTTGTTGAATGCCATTCCATGAGTAGTGACTGCAATAGAAGGTGTGTTATATAGTCCTATCTTACATTGAATGAGATTGTTGAGTCCTGCTGAGATCGATATTGTTACTTTCGACCTGTATGAGAATGGTAGATTGTTCCAGATATTCATATGATAAGTGTAAGACTCTGTACAATGTTGGTGCGATTACATTTGTTACGACACCTTACAGAATTTTACATCATCAAGTACTCTCGAAGAGGTGTCCCATATGATCACTCGACAATAGCTAAATCAGGATAGTACAGGTGTCATCTCTGCACATCATCAAATATCCACAAGATTTCACTCAGTTCGAACATCACAACCAACAAAATGAGATGAGCTGTTATGCAGTGAACCACACCACTGATATGGAATGAAGGGTAGGTAATAGATTGATACTCAGCCAACTCATATCACCAAACATACAGAGACAGCTGAATGGCTGTAAATACAAATATACGTGAGTTTGAATCATAGCTGACAAGGCCTTGGATGTCCCTCAGAATGGACAGGATACCATTCACCTGAAAGTTAAGAAATTGAAAAGATACAATACTTCCAGACCACAGCGATCTGAGCGAATAATGTCAATAGGGATTTGTCGTCTCAGTATGAGATTGTAGCAGAATGATTCTGAATGTCCTGCAGAAGAGTGAAAGGTAGGCCATCTAATATAGGGATATTGGTGTGAAGGGTGTAGTGTTGGCAATGAGCTGCCAGGAATTTGTACCATTGATGAATCGGTTCGATTCGAACGAAGCTGATGCTTGCCAAGCAATTCGCCTCAAACTCCACCATTTCGGCCCACAATAGCAAACAAAAATAATTAAGCGAGTTCTTATCTGATTGCCATGATTTCGGCCGCAACTTGTAGCTGGGATCGAGCTGATTCGTACGCGCTAACAATCGAGGCAATCAGACAAGAACTCGCTTACTTATTTTCGTTCGGAATTGAATGGTTCGTGAATCAGTTTGGGACAAACCGGCTAAATTCGACAAATCCCAGATCCAACCCGAACCAGATCCCTGGTCAGTTCGATCCGCCTCAAACCGATCCGTTTCATTGCCAACACTAGGAGGGTGGTTAGGTAGAAAAGCTCATGAGAAAAGTGTAGATAGAAGAAATTGTTAGAGCGAGAGAAAAGAGGTATAAAGACGTCTGGAATATTTGAGGGTAGCATGGCAAGCTTCTTGAAGAGGACAACAAGCCTACACAATATACAATTGGAATGCCAAATATCTTTGTGTTCAATCTTTATCTTAAGTGACTTTCACATCCTGAGTAAATCTTTATAACTTCCATCGCAAGCAAGTCCTGAAAGCAGTAAGGATACTACTGGTACTGCTAAATCTGGAGTGATGTCTTCAGTATTACATGTGTCATGAAGATCATACCTACCACTGATATTATTTCTTTTGAAGTAATACTTCTAGTCGAACTACTTGCTACACATCTTCAGCTCGTCATATTCGATCTTTATAGGGATGACATTTCTATATTATTGCCACCCAGCCAGTTCAAAATAAAATATCATATATGTCAACACAATCTGTATCAGGAGTATCTGATCCTGAATCTATGTGTAGATAACCTCCAAATGCTTGCCATATTTCTGCTTTGATTAAAAGAAATGCAAATATTGAAATGATGAAATCCTCTCGACAAGGAAGTAGCTGGCTTATTGCTGGTAGTACTTGTAATATTGAAAGCTGCAAGTATGACTCACCTTAGGCTCTTTTGTACGATTCCACTGTTACATGGTGAATCTATAAACTGATAGCAGTTGGTTAATATGCGTACAGTACTCATCATTGTCTTGAACTGTGCAAGTTGTAGAGTCTCCCTATACAATCACTGGTCTTCTTGATATTAAATCAAAAGGCAATGCAAGTGATTTGAATTTGATATACAAGTAGTTAGTCAATGACAATGCAATTCTGGAAGGTACTTAACTATCTTTAGACTCACCTTCTGATATATCTGAAGACAAATGGTGAGTCCTTCCTACCCAAATACCTTTTACCAACTATGCTCCACTACCTTCATTGCATAAGATACCATATATTAGTTGATATGAACAACTCATAGAATGGTATTATCTATCAACATTAACTCTAGTTCAGTTGGAAAGAGTCACTTACTAAGGAGTTGCTTCTCTATTATGTAACTAATAGTTTCAACTATGCAGCAACTCGATGATGATCTGAGGCAAGGGCACATCAGTTGTCATACAAGCTACTGCTGGCTGATAAACTCGATAGAATACCTAGTATCTGAAATATTTCTGTGTGTGATGGAGACAATGGTAATCGTAAAGCAGATGATAATAAATGTGATTTCCAGAGATAACTAAGGTTCATTGCAGAACAAATACCTGGGTAAATAATATTGACTAACAACAACATTGATTGTAATAATTGATGCAAAGGAGACAGTGATGGCAGTAGATCTGTAATGGATATATATACAATGGATCTAGATCCTAAGGTTACTTGAGCGGTTGAACTATCAATATGTAATACTATAGCCTTCACTTTATCTGCTTGCCCTTGTACTTATCTGCGAGCAAGATAGCTTGCTGTTGTTCATCATTCGTAGTACATAGAATTGGAGAGACAACTCCATGTGTAGCCAGTATAGCTTTCAGAATTGAGCATGATATCTCCTGCAGTGGCCTTGTTGTTCAGATCATTTTTGAAAAGATAGAAAAGGCAGCAAAAGCAGACAGGCAGAAAGGCAGTAAGGAAGAAAGGGAGATAATAACTGCAGAAAGAGTGCAGATTCAGTTATGAATGAGTTCAGATACAATGAATGGAGTTGTAATTTCGAGTTCATGCTGCAGATGAAGGTTCATGGAATATTCAAATTGTCTGACAGGTCACTGTGCATTGCAACTAGTGTTGGCTGTTATGGGGATACTTATTAACAAAGTATGACCATCTACTCCCTAGAAGTCGTATGTATCTTGGAGATAGTCTTCGGAGTTGTCATAATCGGACTGAACTTCGTAGTCCTCAACAGGTAGGTTGTGATATTCACTTGGAAGTTCTCTGGTATAAAACCAGTGAAAATATTCACACTCGATATCATATGTCTGGATAATAATACTTGCAATACGGAAGTCATATAGAGTAATAGCTCGGTCGTAAAGGGCGTGAATGTAGAGAACAATAGAATCAAGGTCTCGAAAATTCATAAAGTATATAACAGAGTAAATATTCTTGAAGTAGAAAAACAACAATAATATTTTAGTGTCTTGTCCGCTGGTGTGTTTCTGACTGTGGATTGCTGCTAGAGCTTGCTGTTTTACTTTGCAGGTGCAAAGGTAGTTCTTTTATAGAGCGAGTTACTCGTATACTTTCTATGACTTCTGCGTTTGTACTAAGATAGCTATGGCCTCTGATCGTTAGGCTGGTTACTCGATCTCGATAGGTTGCGCTTCTTTTCCGTTTGACGTTCGGCACTTTCTAAAGTACGAGGCATCCCTGTAGGTTATCTTCATGTTGCCAGGTTTCGCCACGTAGCACTTAAGCCCATTTGCTTTTCTTCTGATCTGTATGCTTATGCAGAAAACAGGTTTCGGCAATGAGCGCTGACGTGTTCATCGAACCATCACTTCCTCTTAGATCTCTCGACTTGATCTTGAATCGGATAGTGGATTGCAGGGATATGTTTACCCTCATAGACTTGCATCGGTGACCAGCCACTGCTATACCATGTATCCCAACTCCCATCTCGCTGGCTTTTACTCCCATTGCAGGGCTGCAGCTTATGTCGGACTAGACCACCTGCGATCTACCGTTACTTGGGAAGTAGACCCATACACAAGTTCCCAACAGGTAGATTTAACTACCGGAGCTCAGTTAACATATGGAGTCTCTAGACTGTATAGTTATCCCCATAGTAAAGTCCCGCTTCTCGAACTCTGACGTGTGCCTGTCGGAGAGTGTAGAGGCATACCCCGTTCTAGCTGGCTGTCCCATATTGCTGATAAGATAAAGTAGTTCTGGTTGAAACAATCATTCACGGCTGACCCGAGTGTCCCGGCAACAGCATGAATGTGCTTCAGCAACTCATTACATCTCTAACTATCGGGGTCTAGGGGTATAGTAGCATATCACCCTAAGTGTTCGAGACTGATGTATCTGCCAGCTAAGTATCGTGACTATTACTGTCTGATTGAGAAGGTGTACTGCCCATGTGCAGGTTGATCATTCCGCTTTGCCAGGACTCGGTATTGAATAGGCATATATATCCCAAAGGACGTCGTTGCTCAGAGGATGGGATAGCTGCGGGTATAACATCGACCAACCTTAGTGACAGGTGGCCGAACTCAGTTTGCCATGGACATCCTCCATACCTCGTGTACCTGCTAAGGGAAAACCACTAACAGTACCTCCCTCTCTAGCTCTGGTGACCTCAACAGAATCTCCATCATAAAAAGTGTGCAAACAATAGATACCACTTAGACAGAGTATCATCATAAATCATAACTGTGGGTATCAAAAAATAAAAAAATAAAAAATCTTAACATAAAAAATAACCTCTGCCTAACTCAGGGCGGTATGAGTTTAACAAATAAAATTCATAACTTCCGTCTCTTTTGTGCCTTCAATTTTGTTGTAGATTTCCATCTTTTGTCTTTTTCTATCGCTGGGTTTTTGTCGTAGTATTCGGTAATAAGATCAGGTGTGACCTCATTAAGATGTTTGAATGATTCCCAGGTATTTTCGTCATGTGAATATCCGATCAATTTGACTAGAAAGACATACTTACGATGATCGTTATCTGTGGGTCCACTGGCCACAATCGACTCTGGTATCCAGCCACCGCCATCGGCTTCAATCGGTGGTACCTCCCTCTCTGAGGTGTTGCCCCGATATGGTTCTAAGAGGGCCACATGAAAGGTTGGGTGAATCTTCCATGTCATTGGTAATTCGAGTCTGTACCATCGTCTGTTCTCACCGAGCTTGGAGATCTTAAATGGTCCGTACATCTTATCGTCGAGCTTGCGGCATTGTCGTTTAGTTCGTATGTTTCGTTTGTCAAGCATGACTAAATCTCCGACCTTATACTAAGGGGGTGAGCATCACTTTTGATCGTAATATATGCTCATCCGATTCTTCGAAACCTCAAGTTATTCTTCCAACCGTTTGTATACCTCCACCATATAATGTGCGTATAACTCTGAATCTGAGTTGCGAAACTGAATTTCCGTCGGCCAATTCGTGTGAGCTTCGTAGCCATAATTGGCATAGAAGGGTTTGATTTTGGTTGCCGCGTGCTTTGAATTATTATAAGTGTATTCGGCCATTGGTAACATTTCGCTCCAGTTAGACTGCTGGTAGTTGCAGTATGTACGCAGGAAGTGTTCGATGGTCTGGTTGACACATTCAGTTTGACTATTAGTTTGTAGATGAAAAGCCGTAGATATTGATCATTTGATTCCCAGGTGTTGATATAAGTCGGTGAGAAAATGACCTGCAAAATCTGCATCATGGTCAGATACTATATCACGTGGTATACCATGATACTTCCACACATTTTTAAGGAATAACTTTGCAACCATAGATGATTCTCGTTTATCCGTAGGAATAAAGTGCGCCATCTTGGTAAATCTATCGACTACCACCATAATATTTTTGTTTCTGTTTGACTCTGGTAAATCGGTAATAAAGTCTACTGAAATATAAGTCCATGGTGATGATGGTAGTTCGAGGGGGTAAAGTATACCATGCTTGGCGTGCCGAGTTGCCTTAGTTTGTTGGCATGAATCGCACTTGTTACAGTACTCTTGTGCGTCGTCCTTGAGTTTGGACCAGTAAGAATTCCTCGTAATCAGTTCCAGGGTGTGTTGGCGACCGAAATGACCGGCAACGGGTGAGTCGTGTTCCTGGTGTAAAACCTCCTTCCGAAATCCCTTAGGCAAGTATAACCTTCCTTTCCAACACAATATTCCGTCTCCATCAATACTGAACCTCCCATCAACATTTTGATCTTTTTCCTGTACATTCCGTAGTATCTTCCGATACTCCTCATCTTGACTAATCTCCTTCTGAAATCTTTCCTTCACTGATCCATCCAATTGATTTACCGAAAATCCTACCAAAGACATTTCTTCCCAATCATCATTATCCAAATCTATTGCTCCGACTACTAACAAATATTCTAGTCCCAACAAGGTTGCCGAAGTTGTACCCCCCTCTCTTAGGGGGAACTCTGGGCGCCTTGATAGCCCATCAGCTTTTCCATTAGCCGCTCCTTTTCGATAAACAATCTTAAAGTTATATTCTTGCAATACTTCCACCCATTGAGTTTGTGTTCGATTGAGCTGTTGTGTTTCGTTGAAGTCCTGGAGGTTCATGTGATCCGAAAAGACTGTTGTTGTGTGTATTGCTCCTTGGAGGTAACATCTCCATGGTTTGAATGAATATACGATGGCGAGCATTTTCTTGTTGTATATTTGGTAGTTGAGTTCGTCTGGCGATAACTTCTTTGATATATATGCGACTCGATGTATCTTACCCTCATTGAACTTCTGTGATAAGACTGCTCCCATCGTGAAGTCCGATGCATCTATTTCGACCATGGCTGGTCTATCGTCGTCATAATGTCGAAGTATTGGTGTGTTTTCTGCTGCGAACCGAATACATATCTTGTAGTATGCTGCTTGGACTGCTTCGCCAAACTTAAAATTCTTTCCGTCGTCTTTAAGAGTGTCTGTTATCGGTACGACGATACCGGCGAATCCCTTGATAAATCGTCGGTAGAAATTCCATAACCCCATAATAACTTGAAACTCTTTCTGAGTTTTGGGCATAGGCCATTTCGTAATGGCTTCGCTTCGACTTAGTGCCATCTTAAGTTCTTCCCCGCTGACTAAAAATCCGAGAAATTTGACCTCCTGTTTGTCGAATTCGCACTTATCGATTTCCACTATCAGGTTGTTGCCTTGTAGGACTTGAAGTATCTTGCCTACGTATTCATGGTATTCTTCATAGGTTCCCTTAGTGGCAATAAGAACATCGTCGATGTAGGCAACGGTAATGTCGTTTTGTCCCCCTAACAAGGGTTGAAGAATACCGTTCATCCAGCGTTGAAAGGTAGCTGGGGTATTGGTAAGTCCGAAAAGTATAACTGTGTATTCATACGATCCGAACTTCGTTCTGAAGGCTGTTTTCCATTCGTATCCTTTGGCCATCCTAATTAGATGGTAACCTGACTTCATATCTAACTTGGTTACCCAGATTGCTCCCTTCATTCGACTTTGTAATTCATCCATCAATGGTAGAGCTGTTTTGTCTTTAATTGTCAAATCGTTAAGTCTTCGATAGTCGATGCAAAGATGCAGGCCTCGTCCATTTGATTGGATACAAACAGAATTGGTGCTCCGGCTTGTCCCTTGGATGGTTGTATTTTTCCTTCACTTATCATTTTGTCGATATATTCCTTGAGCAACCTTTCTTCTTCCCGAGAGAGTTGATATATAGGTTCAACCTTCACCTGATCGTCGGATACTTTCAAGTGAATTTCGTGATCGTTTGGGTCATGAAGGGGTAGCTTTTCAGCTTCGTGAGGGTCGAACAATAGCATCCACTCGTGGAACTATTCTGGTAATTTCTCTGCCAATATGCTTGTTGCTGCGAAGCATAAGGAACCAATATTGATTGCATCCTTGTGCATTGTCACGTGATCGTCGTAGGTAATCTTTCAGTCTGTGTGGAGATGTCTGTGATTGTAACACTTCTATTCACATTCCGTAAAATGTAAACATCCATATGTAGCATCCTGTACCTTGTGTTGTTTCAGATATCATGCAGGTATTAGAACGTCATCATCAGCATGCATCGGTACTACCTTAAAAGTTTCGAGAGTGCGATGATTTCCAAAAGCTAAACCAAGGGGTATAGTATAAACATTTGATAAATCAACTGACTTACTGCTAAAGTCCTTTGCATTAATGCTTCTTTTTCTTCTGACAACTGGTATCTTGAACACCTTGGCACACTGCGATGATATGGTGAAAGATGTCGATCACAAATCCAGCATGGCTCGGACCGGAAATTGCTGTACTTTTCCATCGCTGTCCGTGTGGTCCACAAAGAACCGGTATATGGGTCGTTCTCCTATTCTGGTTTTGGAGATGTTGTGTATATACTTGGTTTCATAGTAAACAAAATTGTCGGATGTATTTTGTGTCTTGGTAGGTAGTTCCTCTTCCGAGGGGGAATGCTTTCGTTTGGTAGCCAGCCTTTCGACAATGACTCAATCACAACGGGTCGTTGAGGGTAGTGTCGTTCTACCACTCGTAATTAGGTTCTTCGTTGAGAAGTTCTTTGAACAACACTGGTTCTTTATCAGGAATAACGTCTTCCTGATAATGTTCTTCGACTTTGTAGACTGTGGATAAGGCGTCGTGTGCCATTGCGATGGTGGTATGTGTGCCCCAGCAGTTATGTTCGCAGTAGCAAGTATCCCACTCGTCACAACCAACGTGCATGCCCTTGTATTTAGTTCAAAATGAACCAAACACTGGATCGTCGATTGCTAGGCCGCCGCCGTTAGCCGCTGCTTGGTTCCAGTATGTGTTCCAAGGGGAAGGTGCGCTTGGTTGATTCCAGAAAAAGGATTTGAGGGGCTCCTCCGTTTCGAGCAACAGGTCATTGATGCTTGCGAAGATATTAAGAGATTCGGGTTCTGCGAGTGAGCAAGGTATTCCTGCTAAGTCGAAGAAGATTATATGTCCGTAATGGTTGGTATCGTATGGTATCATTGTTGTAGTTGTTTTGTTGCACTACTGACCAGCAGTTTCATCCCTACTGGAATCCTCAGGGTGACAACCGGAACTTCCAAAAACTATTAAAGGCTTTGTCCCGCCTAATCTCCATATCCTTGCTCGGTCTCAATACTTACCATTAATCCGAGCTTTCATGTTGCTCCCACCAATTGTCGACCGCGTCTGAATCTCCTTCTTCTTCACTATCGATGGATTCTGAACCGGATGGTATTTCTCCATCTGAAGTTTCCTCAATTTCTTCCACCTCTCCAACCACATGATCATCTTCTTCAACATCTAACTGGTCGTATGCTCCGACCTTCATCATTTGATATGCCTTCTCATGGCCAGAATCAGCTGTTCCTTATGACAATTTAATATCCCGAATGCATTGCATTGTATTATGGTTCCCTTTCCTATCGGCAGACCATGTACAGTGTTAATATTCTTTTGCTGCTCTCCGTCATGCCAGCTCTGTATTATCAATTCCTTCAGTCAATTGACAAAACGTTTTGCCGTCGGAATTTACAAAAGGGTTGGGTTTAGATGACCCTCGATTATCTGATCGTCATTGCTGTTACGGTGATACTTATCGATGAAGTATGGCTGTCTACTCCTCAGAAGTCGTATGTATCTTGAAGGTTGGCTTCGGAGCTGTCGTAGTTGGATTGAGATTCGTAATCTTCAACAGGAAGATTATGATATTCGGAGGGGAGTTTACAGGTGTAAAACCAGTGAAAATACTCGTACTCAATATTGTATGTCTGAATAAAGATAGTTGCAATATGATAGTCGTATGGAGTACAAGCTCGTTCATAAAGGGCGAGAGGGTAGAGAACAACAGAATCAAGGTCTCGAAAATTCATAAAGTATATTGTAAAGATAAATATTCTTGAAGTAGAAAAACAACAATAATATTTTAGTGTCTTGTTCGCTGGTGTGTTCTGACTGTAGATTGCTGCTTGAGCTTGCTGTTTTACTTTGCAGGTGCAAAGGTGGTTCTCTTATAAAGCGAGTTACTTGTATACTCTCTATGACTTCGGCATTTGTACTAGGATAGCTATGGCCTCCGATCGTTAGGCTGGTTACTCGATCTCGGTAGGTTGCGCTACTTTTCCGTTTGACGTTCGGCACTTTCTAAAGTACGAGGCATCCCTGTAGGTTATCCTCATGCCGCCAGGTTTTGCCACGTAGCAACCAAGTCCATTTGCTTTTCTTCTGGTCTGTATGTTTATTCAGAAAACAGGTTTTGGCAATGACTGCTGACGCGTTCATTGAACCATTACTTCCTCTTAGATCTCTCAACTCGATGTTAAATCGGATAGTGGGTTGCAGGGATATGATTACCCTCATAGACTTGCGTCGGCGACCTGCTGCTGCTATGCCACATATCACACCTTCCATCTCGCTGGCTTTTACTCCCATTGCAGGGCTGCAGCTTATGTCGGACCAGACTACCTGCGATCTGCCGTTACTTGGGAAGTCGACCCACACACAAGTTCTCAACAGGTAGATTTAACCACCGGGGCGCAGTTAATATATGGAGTCCCTAGACTGTATGGTTATCCCCAAAGTAAAGTCTCGCTTCTCGAACTCTGACGTGTGCCTGCCAGAGAGTGTAGAGGCGTATCGCGCTCTAGCTGGCTGTCCCATATTGCTGATAAGGTAAAGTAGTTCTGGTCGAAACTATCATGCACGGCTGACCCGAAGGTCCCCGCAATAGTGTGATAGTACGTTGGCAACTCATGACGTCTCTAACTATCGGGGGCCTAGGCATACAGTAGCATACCTCCCTAAGTATTCGAGACTGATACCTTCGCCAGCTAAGTATCGTGACTATCACTGTTCGATCGAGAAGGTGTATTGCCCACGTGCGGGTTAATCATTCCGCTTTGCCAGGGCTTGGTATTGGATAGGCTTGTATCTCACGTAGGACTTCGTCGCTCAAAGGATAGGATAACTGCGGGTGTGACATCGACCAACCATAGTGACACGTGGCCGAACGCAGATTGCCATGGATATCCTTTGTACCTCATACACCTGCTAAGGGAAAACCCCTAACAGTACCTCCCTCTATAGCTCTGGTAACCTCAACAGAATCTCCATCATAAAAAGTGGGCAAAACAATAGATACCACTCAGACAGCGTATCATAATAAATCATAACTGTAAATACCAAAAATAAAAATTTTAACATAATAATAACCTCCGCCTAACTCAGGACGGTATGAGTTTAACAAATGAAATTCATAATATCCGTCTTTTTCGTGCCTTTTGTTTCGTCGTTGGCTTTCACCGTTTATCTTTTTCCATCGCTGAGTTCTTTCCATAATACTCGGTGATAAGGTCGGGTGCAATGTCGTTTAGATGTTCGAATGACTCCCAAGTATTTTCATCGTGTGAGTATCCAGCCCATTTGACTAAAAGACATGCTTTCGACAATCGTCATCTGTGGGTCCGCTGGCGACAATAAATTCTGCTGTTCAGCCCCCATCGTCGGCTTCAATTGGTGGTATCTCCTCCTCTGAGGAGTCGCCTCGGTATGGTTTCAAGAGAGCCACGTGAAAAGCCGGGTGTATTTTCCATCTTGTAGGAAGTTCAAGTCTGCACCATCACCTGTTGCCTCTGACCTTAGATATCTTAAATGGTCCGTACATCTTATCGTCAAGCTTACGGCATTGTCGTTTGGTTCGTATATTCCGTCCGTCAAGCATAACCAAATCTCCGACCTTGTACTGAAGAGGTGAGCGTCGTTTGCGATCATAATACTTGCTCATCCTGTCTTTGGAAACTTCGAGTTGTTCTTCCAAATAATTATAGACTTCGACCATGTAGTGGGCATATAGTTCTGAACCGGGATTGCGAAACTGTACTTCTGTTGGCCAATTCGTGCGTGCCTCGTAGCCGTAGTTGACATAGAAAGATGTGATTTTGGTTGCTGCATGTTTCGAATTGTTGTAAGCATACTCGGCCATTGGTAACATTTCGCTCCAGTTAGACTGTTCGTAGTTGCAGTAGGTATGTAGAACATGTTCGATGGTCTGGTTGATTCGTTCAGTCTGACCGTCAGTTTGTGGGTGAAATACCGTTGACATGGAACGTTTGATTCCCAGGAAATAGTATAAGTCGGCGAGAAAATGTCCCGTAAAGACTGCCTCGCGATCTGCCACTATATCGAGTGGCATACCATGGTACTTCCAGACGCTGTTGAGAAACAGCTTTGCAACTGTAGACGACTCCCGTTTGTCCGTAGGGATAAAATGTGCCATCTTGGTAAATCTGTCGACTACCACCATAATATTCCTGTTTCTGTTGGATTCCAGTAAGTCGGTAATAAAGTCAATCGAAATGTAAGTCCACGGTGATGATGGTAATTCGAGCGGATGGAGTAAACCGTGTTTGGCGTGTCGTGGTGCCTTGGTTCGTTGGCACAAGTTGTACTTGTTGCAGTATTCTCGTATGTCGTCTTCAAGCTTTGGCCAGTAAAAATTCCTCGTGATGAGTTCCAAGGTGCATTCGCGACGGAAATGTCCAGCGATATGTGAGTCGTGTTCCTGGTGTAAAACCTCCTTCCGAAAACCCTCAGGCACATATAACCTTCCTTTCCAACACAACATTCCATCTCCATCAATACCAAACCTTCTGTCAACATTCTGATCTTTCCCTTGTACCTTCCGTAGTATCTTCCGATACTCCTCGTCCTGACCAATTTCCTTCTGAAATCTTTCTTTTACTGATCCAACCAACTGATTTACAGAAAATCCTGCCAAAAGAATTTCTTCCCAATTATCGTCATCCAAGTCCATCGCTCTAACCTCTAACCAATATTCTGGTTCTAACAAGGTTGCCGAAGTTGAGCCCCCCCTCTCATAGGGTGAACTTCGGGCACCTTGATAACGTATCGGCTTTTCCGTTAACCGTTCCTTTTCGATAAACAATCTTAAAATTGTATTCTTGTAATACTTCTGCCCATCGAGCCTGTCTTCGATTGAGCTGTTGTGTTTCTTTGAAGTATTGGAGGTTCATGTGATCAGAAAAGACTGTTGTTGTATGTATTGCTCCTTGGAGGTAACATTTCCATGTTTTGAACGAATATATGATGGCGAGCATTTCCTTGTTGTATATTTGGTAATTAAGTTCTGCTGGTGAAAACTTTTTCGATATGAATGCGACCGGATGTATCTTGCCGTCATGAAACGTTTGAGATAAGACCGCTCCCATCGCAAAGTCCGATGCATCCGTTTCGACCATAGGTGGTCTATCATCGTCGTAATGTCGAAGTATTGGAGTGTTTTCTGCCGCAAACAAGATGCATATCTTGTAATAAGCTGTCTGTACTGCTTCTCCGAACTTGAAATCCTTTCAGTCACCTTTAAGGGTGTCTGTGATAGGTACGACGATACCGGTGAATCTCTTGATGAACCGTCGATAAAAGTTCCATAAGCCCATAATTATTTGAACTTCTTTCTGAGTTTTGAGCATAGGCCATTTCGTAATGGCTTCACTTCGACTTGGTGCCATTTTGAGTCCTTCACCGCTGACCAGGAAACCCAAACATTCGACCTCCTGTTTGTCGAACTTGCATTTGTCGATCTCCACCATGAGGTTGTTGTCTTCAAGGACTTGAAGTATTTTGCCTACATATTCATGGTGTTCTTCGCGAGATCCCTTTGTGGCGATAAGGACATCGTCGATATAGATGACTGTGATGTCATTCTGTCCTCCTAAGAAAGGTTGGAGGATACCGTTCATCCAGTGTTGAAACGTAGCTGGTGCATTGGTAAGTCCGAACGGTATGACTGTGTATTCGTATGATCCGAAATTTGTTCTGAAGGCCATTTTCCATTCACGTCCATTGGCCATTCGAATCAAATGATATCCTGATTTCATATCCAACTTTGTTACCTAAGTTGCTCTCTTCATTCGACTTTGTAATTCATCCATCAATGGTAGAGTTGTCTTGTCTTTGATAGTCAAATCGTTTAGTCTTCGATAGTCGACGCAAAGATACAGGCCTCGTCCATTCCGTTTGGGTACAAACCGGATTTGGGCTCCGGCTTGTCCCTTGGATGGTTGTATTTTTGCTTCTCTTATCATCTTGTCGATGTATTCCTTGAGCAATCTTTCTTCTTCCCGAGAGAGTTGATATATGGGTCCCACTTTTACTTGATCGTTGGGTACTTTTAAGTGAATTTCGTGATCGTGTGGGCCATGAAGAGGTAGCTTTTCAGCTTCATGAGGGTCAAACAGTAACATCCACTTATGGTACTGTTCAGGTAATTCTTCTGCCAATATACTTGTAGCTGCAAAACATAAGGCACCGATGTTGATTGCGTCCTTATGTGTAGCTACGCGATCATCGTAGGTAATCTTCCAATTCGTATGAAGATGTCCGTGATTGTAATATTTCTGTTCACATTCCGTGAAATGTAAACATCCGTATGTGGCGTCCTGTGCCTTGTGTTGTTTCAGATACCACACGGATATTAGAACATCATAGTCAGCATGCATCGGTACTATCTCGCAAGTTTCGAGAGTACGATGATTTCCAAAAGCTAAACCAAGGGGTATAGTATAAACATTTGGTAAACCCACTATCTTACTGCTAAAATCTTTTGCATTAATACTCTTTCTCCTTCTAACAACTGGTATCTTAAATACCTTAGCACACTGCAGTGATATGGTGAAAGATGTCGATCCCAAATCCAGCATGGCTCGGACCGGGAACTGCTGTATCTTTCCATCGCTGTCTGTGTGGTCCACAAAGAACCGGTATACGGGTCGTTCTCCGATCCTGGTTTTGGGGATCTTGTGTACATGATTGGTTTTGTAGTAAACAAAATCGTCGGAGGTATTTTGTCTTTTTGTTGGTAGTTCCTCTTCCGATGGACAGTGCTTGCGTTTGGTAGCCATCCTTTCGACAATGGCTCGGCCACAATGGGTCGTTGAGGGTAGTAACATTCTACCACTCGTAGTTTGGTTCTTCGTCTGGGAGGATATCTTTCTGTTAATGTTCCTCGACTTTGTAGATAGTAGGCAAAGCATCGAGTGCTCTACCAATAGTTGTATGCGTGCCTCCGCAGTTATGTTCGCAGTAGCAGGTGTTCCACTCGTCGCAACCAACATGCATACCCTTGTACTTTGTCTAGAAGGACCCAAATACTGGATCGTCAATTGCCAAGCCACCTCTGTTAGCCGCTGCTTGATTCCAGTATGTGTTCCAAGGGGACGGTGTACTTGGTTGATCCCAGAAGAATGATTCGAGTGGTTCCTCTGGTTCGAGTATCACCTCATTGATGCTTGCGAAAACGTTAAGAGGCTCTGATTCTGAGAGTGAACAAGGTACTCTTGCTAAGTCGAAAAAATTGATGCGTCCGTATTGGTTGGTATCGTATGGTGTCATTGTTGTATTGTAGTTGTGTTGTTGCGTCACTACTGGCCAGCAGTTTCATCCCTACTACACTCCTCAGGGTGACGACCAGAACTTAATAATAAAGGCTTTCTCCGGCCTAATCAACATATCCTTCACTCATTCTCGATACTTACCATTAATCCGAGCATTCCTGTTGCTCCCACCAATTATCGGCCGAATCTGATTCCTCCTGTCCTTCGCTATTGACGGATTCCGAACCGGATGGTATTTTTCCGTCTGAAGTTTCTTCAACTTCCTTCATATCTCCAACCACATAATCATCTCCTTCATCATCCAACTGGTCGTATGCCCCGATCTTCATCTTTTGATATGCTTTTGGGTGGCCGAAATTGGCAGTTCCTATTGACAATTTAATTTTCCGAATGCATTGCATGGTATTGTGGTTCCCTTTTCTATCGGCGGGCCACACGCAGCATTGACACTCCTTAGCTACTCTCCATCGTGCCAGTTCTCCATTGTCAATTCCTTCCGTTAGCTGACGGAATGTTCTAACGTCAGAGTTAACAAAAGGGCTTGGTTTGGATGATCCTCGATTATCTGTTCGTCGTTGCGTTCCCTTTTGTTCAAAACATTGTCGCTGTCTTTGGAATTCGGAACCAAGACCCCTGGGTTTTTGGATCTTTCGTCGATCTTTATTGATTCGGCCGGACGTACTGTCGTTGCTTTGAGACTTCCCCATAAATCCGAAGTTTCTTTCCGTCGCTTGCCAAATTTCAACGTTCTTTTCGGCATTGATAATGATTTCTCGGAGCTCATCATCAGTCTTATCTGCCGGGTTGATGAGACTGAGCTGCTTGAAGACTTGTGGTGGTAGCTTGCTCATAAGTATGGTCCTGTATGCTACTCCCACAATCTTGGCCTTCGCGTTCAGGGTATCGAATTCCGTAATTATATCCTGAACATTGCCGTTGTATTTGAGCTCCGTGATTGCTTTGTATGCCATTTCCTGTTGGTGTTTATTATGGAAACGGACATTAATTGCGGATCGGTATATTGACCAACTTCTCATGTGTTTACCGGCTTGGACTTCTGCTTCCCATTACATATGCCAAGCTAGGGCATGGTCCTCCAACCGTCCCCGCATATATTGGATTTTAAGGTCCCGTTGAGTAAAGAGGTGCGGTTGGTCTCCAATGAACGCTTCCATACTCATCCACCACACATCAAAATCCTCCGACACTTTTCCGTTAAATTTTGCTGGATCTGACAGCTTAAGCCGTGAGTCTCTTTGTCTTTCGACTCCTTGCGTGTTGCTGCGCCCACGATATTGTGAGCCGTATCTGCTTGCGTGAGAAGATCCAGGTGGCGGAGGTGGTGGTGGGTCTCCACCCATTCCCTCTGGTGGTGGCGCTTCTCCTGATCCACCTGGTGCTGTAATAGTCTCGGGGAGTAGCATGTCTCCCAAGCCGATATCTATTCCCGAGCCTCCACGTATGCTGAAGACTTCTGCAATATCGGTGTCGCTATTGGCTGATATGTCCCTTTGGCGCTCTTCCGTTTGATGTTGCCATTGTGCAATTTGTTGTCTTCGGTCTGGATGGACCGGTGTGGAAGCAGAAATCTTTGCTTTCTCAAATGCCGATGTGAGTCCTGTTTGATCCTTTTGCAATTTGTCGAATTTTGCCACCAGAATCTCAAAATCTGTCCATGAAGGTACTTGCTCCTTTAATGCCTTCTCCATTCCATTCACCTTATCTTGATAGATCTTGAATGATGCTGACCAGGCTAATACCCTCGAGGTCAGTGTTCTGATTTGACCTTCACAACATTCAATCCTTCCTCGCATAATTCCAAATTCCTCTGAGGCTTCCTTAACCACCCAATCATTCTGCTGTTGAAGGCCACTCATTCCGGTTCTCGTTTCCTTCAACACTGCGTTCAGTACTTGTATTTGTTCTTCGTATCCCTCTAGGATTCGTTGTCCTAGAGCCCTGTCTGTTTCCACCTGTTGACTGAAGAGCTGACATCCTAGCCGAACGTCTTCAAATTCCTCCTCGATTGCTTCCTTCTCGCTATTACATGCCTCGACTAGGCGTTGCATATTCTGATCCAGACGACCGATATGGGCCTGCACTGAGTCGGTCATTTCCATATCCTCGCCCTCATGCAACTGCGGTCTGGAGTCCAAGTACTGTCTCCTCGATCGTTTGTACTGTTCTTGCAGTTTCTTCGCCCATCCTGGTAAGGGCTTCGAGAGCTGTTTGGATTTGGTGACTCCAGACGATGCTGGTACCAACTGGCCCGCTCCAAAGGTCAGTCAGCACCTGTGACAGGCCATTATGAAATTGTCGAGAGGGAAATATGTATGGTCCTGTGGACAATTCTGTTGGTCGAGGTTGAATCCTTACAAAGAAACTGCAGGTAATACAGTTTCCGTTGCAGCCTTGCGTACTGTGTTCTGCACAAAAATGCTGTACCGTAAGTCCCTCTGGGTGACTCAAGAATCTAATTGCGCAGCAGGCTCTGTTATCGCAAACGATGCAATTTGTAGTCATAAATACTTTTGGACTTGCCCAAAATATTATACTGTTATGGGGATACTTATCGATGAAGTATGGCCGCCTACTCCTCAGAAGGCATATGTATCTCGAAGGTAGTCTTCAGAGCCGTCGTAGTCGGATTGAGATTCGTAATCTTCAACAGGAAGATTATGATATTCGGAGGGGAGTTCACAGGTATAAAACCAGTGAAAATACTCGTACTCAATATTGTATGTCTGAATAAAGATACTTGCAATACGATAGTCGTATGGAGTACAAGCTCATTCGTAATGGGCGTGAGCATAAAGAACAACAGAATCAAGGTCTCGAAAATTCATAAAGTATATTGTAAAGATAAATATTCTTGAAGTAGAAAAACAACAATAATATTTTAGTGTCTT
>MU122096.1:36930-111956 GCA_014904905.1 Wilcoxina mikolae CBS 423.85
GAGGCATCCCTGTAGGTTATCCTCATGCTGCCAGGTTTTGCCACGTAGCAACCAAGCCCGTTTGCTTTTCTTCTGGTCTGTATGCTTAGGCAGAAAACAGGTTTCGGCAACAACCGCTGACGCGTTCATCGAAACATCACTTCCTCTTAGATCTCTCAACTCGATGTTAAATCGGATAGTAGGTTGCAGCGATATTTTTACCCTCATATACTTGCATCGGCGACCAGCCACTGCTATACCACATATCGCACCTCCCATCTCGCTGGCTTTTACTCCCATTGCAGGGCTGCATCTTATGTCGGATCAGACTACCTGCGATCTGCCATTACTTGGGAAGTCGACCCACACACAAGTTCTCAACAGGTAGATTTAACTACCGAGGCGCAGTTAATATATGGAGTCCCTAGACTGTATAGTCATCCTCATAGTAAAGTCCTGCTTCTCGAACTCTGACGTGTGCCTGCCGGAGAGTGTAGAGGTGTACTCCGCTCTAGCTGGCTGTCCCATATTGCTGATAAGGTAAAGTAGTTCTGGTCGAAACTATCATACACGGCTGACCCGAAGGTTCCCACAATGGTGTGATAGTGCGTCGGCAACTCATGACATCTCTAACTATCGGGGGCCTAGACATACAGTAGCATACCTCCCTAAGTATTCGAGACTGATACCTTCGCCAGCTAAGTGTCATCACTATCGCTGTTCGATCGAGAAGGTGCATTGCCCATGTGCAGGTTAATCATTCCGCTTTGCCAGGGCTCGGTATTAGATTGGTTTGTATGTTGCGTAGGACTTCGTCACTCAAAGGATGGGATAACTGCGGGTGTGACATCAACCAACCATAGTGACAGGTGGCCGAATGCAGATTGCCATGGACATCCTTTGTACCTCATGCACCTGCTAAGAGAAAACCCCTAACAGTTGCATACCCTTTTGTTCAAAACGTTGTCGCTGTCTTTGGAATCCGGAGCCAAGACCCCTGGGCTTTTGAATCTTTCCCCGATCTTTGTTGATTCGACTAGACGTACTATTAGTGCTTCGAGATTTCCCCATAAATCCGAAGTTCTTTTCCGTTGCCTGCCAGACTTCAACATTCTTTCCAGAATTAATAATAATTTCCCGGAGCTCGTTATCAGTCTTATCTGCTAGGTTGATAAGACTGAGTTGTTAAAGAGTTGAGGTGGTAGCTTGCTCATTAATATTGTTCGATATGCTACCTCCACAATCTTAGCCTTTGCGTTCAAGGTGTCAAACTCCGTGATCATGTCTTGAACGTTGCCGCTATATTTGAACTCCATAATCGCTTTGTACGCCGTTTCCTGTTGGTGTTTGTTGTGGAAATGGGTATTAATTGCTGTGAGATAAATTGACCAACTTCACTCATGTTTTCCTGCCTGGGTCTCTGCCTCCCACTGCATATGCCAAGCTAGGATGTGGTCCTCCAATCGTCCTCGCACATATTGAAACTTGAGGCCTGGGCGAGTAAAAAGGTGTGGCTGGTCACCAATAAATGCCTCCATGTTCATCCACCAGACGTCGAAGTCCTCGGATACCTTTCCCTTGAACTTTGCTGGATCTGATAGCTTAAGCCTCCAGTCTCCTCGTCTCTTGGGCCTCTGAGTATTACTGCATCCATGCCGCTGCGAACCGTATATAGACGCATGGAAAGATCCAGGTGGTAGAGGTGGCGGTCGGTCTCCGTCCATTCCTTGTGGTAGTGGCACTTCTGCTGATCCGTCGGCCGCTGCAGGGGGTGGTACATCTCCTAAACCAATATCTGTTCCTGAGTCCCCTCGCATATCAAAAATTTCCGCAACATCAGAATCACTGATAGGTGATATGTTCTTTTGGTACTCCTCAGTCCTCTGTTGCCATTGCGCAATCTGTTGTCTCCGATCTGGGTAGACTGTAGTGGACCCGGAAACCTTTGCTTTTTCGAATGCTGACATGAGTCCGGTATGGTCTTTTTGTAACTTTCCGAACTTTGCTTCCAGTACTAAAACATCATCCCATGAAGGAACCTGCTCCTCCGCAACCTTTTCCAGTCGTGCAACTTTCTCCTGTTGCAGTTTATTCGCCACTGCCCATACTCCGACCTTGGTGGTTAAAATATTCACCTGATTCTCACACCACTCAATTTGTCCGTGCAAAATTCCGAATTCCTCAGTGGCTTCCTTAACCACCCAATTATTCTGTTGTTGGAGACCGCTCATTCTGGTTCTCGTTTCTCTCAATACTGCGTTCAGCACCTGTATTTGCTCCTCGTGTCCTATCAGGATCCGTTGTCCTAGAGCCCTGTCTGTTTCTACCTGCTGACTGAAAAGCGGACAGGCTAGCCGAATGTCTTCGAATTCCTCCTGAATTGCTTGCTTCTTGCTGTTGCAGGCTTTGACTAGTCGCTGCATTTCCTGGTCCAGACGACTGATATGGACCTGTACTGAGTCGGTCATTTCGGTATCTTCCTCTAACTTCCTGGATTCTAAGTACTGCTTCTTCGACTGCTCGTATTGTTCTTGCAGTCTCTTCGTCCATTCTGGTAAGGCTTTCAAGGGCTGTTTCGTTTTGGCGATACCCAACGAGGTTGGTACCAACTGGCCCGCTCCGAACGTCAATCGGCATCTGTGACTGGCCATTGTGAAGCTGTTGAGAGGGGATCATGAAGGGTCCTGTAAGTTGAGGCTGCTCACGAGTGTGTCTTCTTAAATTATTGATGTGGTTGCACTGCTGGCAAATTCCGTTACAGCCTTGCGAACAGTGCTCTGCGCAAAAGTACTGTGGTGTTGTACTTCCTTCCGGATGATTCGTATATCGTACGGCGCAGCAGCCTCTGTTATTGCAAACCACACAGTTGGTAGTCATAAAATACTTTTTGGATGTGTCCAAAATATTATACTGTTACGGGGATACTTATTAACAAAGTGTGGCCATCTACTCCCTAGAAGCCGTATGTATCTTGGTGATAGTCTTCAGAGTTGTCATAATCGGACTTAACTTCGTAGTCCTCAACCGACAGGTTGTGATATTCGCTTGGGAGTTCTCTGGTATAAAATCAGTGAAAATATTCGTACTCGATATCGTACGTCTGGATGAAAATACTTGCAATACGGAAGTTGTATGGAATAATAGTTCGGTCGTAAAGGGTGTGAGCGTAAAGAACAATAGAATCAAGGTCTCGAAAATTCATAAAGTAAATAATAGAGTAAATATTCTTGAAGTAGAAAAACAACAATAATATTTTAGTGTCTTGTCTGCTGGTGTGTTTCTGACTGTGGATTGCTGCTAGAGCTTGCTGTTTTACTTTGCAGGTACAAAGGTAATTCTTTTATAGAGCGAGTTACTCGTATACTTTCTATGACTTCTGCGTTTGTACTAAGATAGCTATGGCCTCCAATCGTTAGGCTGGTTATTCGATCTCGGTAGGTTACGCTTCTTTTCCGTTTGACGTTCAGCACTTTCTATAGTGCGAGGCATCCCTGTAGGTTATCCTCATGCTGCCAGGTTTTGCCACGTAGTACGTAAGTCCGTTCGCTTTTCTTCTGATCTATATGCTTATGCAGAAAACAGGTTTCGGCAACGAGTGCTGATGTGTTCATCGAACTATCACTTCCTCTTAGATCTCTCGACTCGATCTTAAATCGGATAGTAGGTTGCAGCGATATTTTTACCCTCATAGACTTGCATCGGCGATCAGCCGCTGCTATTCCACGTATCGTACCTCCCATCTCCCTGGCTTTTACTCCCATTGCAGGGCTGCAGCTTATATCGGACTAGACCACCTGCGATCTACCGTTACTCGGGAAGTTGACCCACACACAAGTTCTCAACAGGTAGATTTAACGACCGTAGTGCAGTTAACATATGGAGTCCCTAGACTGTATAGTTATCCCCATAGTAAAGTCTCGCTTCTCGAACTCTGAAGTGTACCTGCCAGAGAGTGTAGAGGCGTACCCGGCTCTATCCGGCTGTCCCATATTGCTGATAAGATAAAGTAGTTCTGGTCGAAACTATCATGCACTGCTGACCCGAGAGTCTCCGCAATGATGTGATAGTGCTTCAGCAACTCATGACATCTCTAACTTTCGGGATCTAGGTGTATAGTAGCATATCATCCTAAGTGTTCGAGACTGATGTATCCACCAGCTAAGTGTCATGACTATTGCTGTTCGATCGAGAAGGTGCACTGCCCACGTGTGGGTTGATCATTCCGCTTTGCCAGGGCTTGGTATTGTATAGGCCTATTTGTCGCAAAGGACTTTGTTGCTCAGAGGATGGGATAGCTGCGGGTGTAACATCGATCAACCTTAGTGACAGGTGGCCGAACGCAGATTGCCATTGACATCCTCCGTACCTCGTGTACCTGCTAAGTGAAAACCCCTAACATTGGCAATGAACTGTACCGGTTCGAGATAAATTGAACTAAGTAGCCATTCGGTTCGAGTTCGATCTGAGATCTGTCGAATTTAGACAGTTTGTCTGCAACAGATTCGTGAACGAATGAAATCCGAACGAATATTAGTAAGCAAATACTTGTCCAATTTCCTCCAATATTGTCACATTCACAAGAATTCGATCCCTGGTATACATTGCATCTACAATTGCGGCTATCGAACAAGAACTCACTTAATGATGATTGTTCAAAATTGTGGGCCGAAATGGTGAGGTTTGAGGCGAATGTTTTGACAAGGATTTGGTTCACTTGAACCAAATCGGTTCGACATTGGTACAAACCTCTGACAGTTTTTCGACAACACTAATTGCAACTTTAATGTGGTGTCCTAAAGAGGCAGATTGACATGATATCATATTAGCTCATCATAAAAGTAATTCATGTTGTTGTGGTTGTTTATTCATATTGGATTCACTCTAATTAGTGTATGAAAATGACCGATTCCCCTCCACCTCCGGGCTCATAACTGCCAGTTAGGTGGTAGAGCTCCCCACCCACTACCCAAAAACGAAAATTTCCACCTCCTCCTCTCTTCCACTATCTTCTTCTTCTGCTGCCCTGTTTTACCCCACCACACTATATTCTAGTCCTCCCTCAGAAATGTAACTGTTCCCGTCCAGTACCATATTTATCTGAGTGCAGGGTCTCATTGATATTGTCGCAGTGGAATACCTCAACTGTCCTTCCGTGGAGCGTGAACAGCACCTTTGATGTGTCTACCGATTTTCGCTGTTTAAGTAGGTTGATGCGTCCATGGAAACAACTCGTACTGGTGCTCATGTACCTGAGAAGCAGGTCTTCCATTATAGCCTCTCCGAGTGTTGTGGGTTGGAGCATACTATCCTCAGAAAAACTCTTCATTGAACTGATGTGCTTGTACGCCCTAGTTGTGTTGTATTGCATTGTCAATTGTATCGGTTGTATCGGGAGTGTTGTGAAAACCATGTCCCTAACTCGTGTAAAATATTGAAGGAGACGAGTTGACCTGGAAGAGGAACTACTGTTTGAGGTCCATACAGACTGGTATTGGGTGGTAGTCACAGTCTGAGGTACACTCGAACATGAGGGGTGAACAAGCGGACACATACAGGTATGCAAAAATGAAGACAAAGTAAAACTGCAACATGCCCAAAGAAAAGGGGGTCTTGGTAAAACCAGGCGGTGAGGTGTGTTGTCGAAGGTGTGTGTAAAAAGTAATTCGTGTTTCTGTTCTGCTCTAGATCTACAACCCCAAGAATCAACCCCTAAAGATTCAAAAACAACTCTGCACAGTCCAAATAAAACATTCAATGTAAAATACAAATTCAATGTGATAATTCAGGATCTCAGCCCCTAACACAATGTTAACATGATAGTTAATTGAAGCTATGATAAGGGAGATATACTGAAATCAGTCAATACAATACCGACCTCTCACAGTCCAATTGCATTCAAGAAACCAAATACAATAATACAAAGAACTCCCAATAAATATATAACATAGTCGAAACAACTCTCCAAATGCAAAACCCAGACCATCCAATATAAAGTCGATATGAACAGATCTAAACTCATCCAACCCATCACTGATCTTCAAATACATATCAGTATACAAGTCATTGGCAACAACGATTTGATGTTTCTAAACCCTTCCCTCAAATTATTGACCAAAACAAGGTCGAATTCAATGCAATACAAAGAGCTGCAAGAAGTTCCTACTCGTATTGACATCTTGCTGCATACCAATTGCGATGAATACCGATGACTTATCAACTTCCACCAATATAGAAGACTCCTGAACATCATACATTGCCTCCTCCACCAGTTGCAAGACCTCCACCAATCAAGATATCACCCACAATACTTGCAACAATACTACTACTATTCATTTTATCTCTTTCTTACTTTGTGCCATTATTCGTGACATCATCCTTAGTTGCAACAATATATCTGTATTACCAATTGACATCTTCAGTACAGCTGACAGTTCCACTCCTGGTGATATATTTTGAGGTGATGCTCATCTACTTAAGTATTGTCTAGGTGATACAGCTGTATCTGATACATCTTGCAGAGCGGTAGACCTGTTCTGGAGTGTGGAATTTACCTCCTGTGGTACCTTGTGTTGTGTCGATTCAGAATCATTTATTGCACTGAAATGTTGGGCAGATATTGGACTCTTGGCCGGTGGGAAGTCACCAGGTATACACAATGGAGAGTATTGAAGTGGTGGAGTTGTCTATTCAATTCTTCGATATGAAACTGTTGTTATCTTCTGAACAGTCATAACGATGGGAATATGATGAGCTGCTATAATAAAGAAGGTAGCCACTGAGTAATCACTCATCAGTCGAGTTGTATAATATAGCTGCAATCATGATTTGCCAGGTGTGACCAGATATCCCAGTATACAACATATATCTCTTGTGGAGCAGATGCGATTCAACATACGGTATTCAGTCACATTGATTGGCTGCTCGACTGGTAACCAATGCCAAGAATTGGAACGTGATTGGATAAAGATATTGTTATAATAGTTATCGAATTTAGTACCATAGCTATCCGGATCTATATTGCTGGCCCTGAGGGTATATGCCAGTACTGTCATAGTGTAGATCACATGGACGCAGATATTATCATGATTGCACTTTGTGTGGAGTGCTGCTATAATGATGGTTAGTGGTGTTGAACGTTTGTAAGATGGAGGTGCTAGCTTAAAAACATCAGAATACTCAGAATCGTTTCTAGAATGGCAATTTCCATGGTTGAAACATGAGTAGGAGTCATCAGACTTATTATTACAGTGAGTAGATATAGATGAGTTGTCCTTGAGATATCGGTTTATCTGCACCCGTATTTTAACAGCACAGGTAAAAGTGAAAGAAAACAATATTAAGAATAGTAAATAAGGAAGAAAATGCAAATATAGTAGATAGAGAAGAAACAGAATTGAGGGAATATATTGCAGTATATACGAAGTGCAAAATAGACCATGAAGGTATCAATAAAGTTCAAAAAGGTGTGAAGTGGCTGCCAGAAATATTGAGAGTATTGGTGATATCAACCTTCATCCTTGAGGAGAAACAATCTTGATTGTGAACCACTATCAATACTTCACTCCTGATCGATACAATGCATAGCATATACTAGATCAATGTGAGAGTTGTTGGAATGATCATTGGAGTATGAAATATGCTTGCAATATAGTTCTTGAGTCAACACAGCTCAGTTTGTTAGTTTGGAATCCAATCATAAATTCGTGACATCAATGTCCAACATAATAATGAGCTGCAGTATTACAAACAACAGGGATCTGCCATATGAAGTTAGACATGGGTTACTATGATCTCTGACAGTACAGTAGCCTCTATATGTACAATTATTTGACTGTGTACCATGGTATTATGAGATCTCAACTCATGTTGTGACCGTCTGGAAATTGGTAACTCGTTATCGATAACTTACCATATACCATATGACTTACCGTAATCTCCGGTAACAGCTATAATGCCGGAAAATGCAAATATATCCAAGCCCATTATGTACAACTTGGATAATACTCCAGTAACACACCCATAATATACGGTAACTTGCGGTAATATTTCAACCTTATTTCTGATTCACGATGTATCTCTCGGTGCAATATCCAAAGAGTCTGATTTTGTTATGCCTCAGGTATCAAAGGTCTCATGTGGATGGCCATAATCCTGTCAGATCTCACTGTTGCTTGTCAGAGTCCTCAGGTATAATGGGTATGATCATGTCAGACCGTACGGTCGCTTCTCAGAGTCCAGGAGTGCAATCGCCCTAATCTTATGGTAGCATGTTAGAGTTCTTGAGTGTGATTATCAGACTGTACAGTCGCTTGTCAGAGTCCAGGAGTGCAATTGCCATAGTCTTATGGTAGCATGTCAGAATACTCGGGTGTGATTGTCAGACCGTACAGTCGCTTGTCAGAGTCTGCAGGTATGATGGCCATAATCCTGTCAAACCTCACAGTCACTTATAAGAGATCATGAATGCAATCACCATTATCTCACAGTATCTTGACCGTGATCCTGTTAGAGTCTAATGTAAATATATTTCTTTCAGAAACCTCTTGCAATCTGCCCCAGCTTCAGATTATAATTACAACAAATCTAATCTACAATATGACAATATACCAAATCGGCTACTGCTACTCATCGACGTCCTCATACACAATCACAGTATTCGTGTCCCACTGAGTGACTAACAGAGCTTTCTGATTAATACCATTGGCCCTGTCAATTCTTTTTATGTGTATTTGAAGGATCTGCTTCTGATTCAGTTCTGAAATGCTTTCCCATTGTGTGTACAGGTCAGTGTAAGTTTCTGGGAATGTTTTAGATACTAAGTATGTCATAGGAATGGAGTTATGTACCCTTGTATGTATCCGCTTCAAATGGTACATGAAGAAAGCTACCGGCTGCCCAGTTGTCCAAGGAGTGCTTTACTTTGGTTGCAGCAAGGAATAGACAACTGTGTATCAACTCCTGGGTGAAGTGGTTGGTGTAAGGATGTCTAGTAAAATTACGAGGTCCGTGGTCAAAGAAGGTCTTTGCCATGATGACCGAGAGCGACCGATGCAGGAACATCATTTTTGGTACCTTATTTGTCAAAAGATTGAAATAAATAGTTGGATTAAATCTTACATCATTCTTGCAATCAAAATGGTGGAATCGATAAGTACAAGGAGAGATTAACCTTCCAACAGGTTTCTGCCGATTATCGTTCGACATGTTGCAGAAATTATCAATAGATTGATCTGGTGCAATCTCACGAGCTTGTTCGGCAAAGATTCTCCTGGCAGCCGATTGACGGTCCGTAAGTATGTCTGTTAGTATCAATAGGTAGTGCTTGGACAGTGCGGATACTTACCTTATAAATTGCTGCGGTGGATATATCACCCTGCAGACTCTCTGTCAAATACGAGCATGCTTGCTCGAAACTCTCTGCAGATAACTTGTCCACATCGGTCGGATATGGATCCTCGGTAAGGATCCTGCAGAAGAATATATCGTAGGCTATATCCCACCAATCCTTCGACACTCCAAGGTCACCTACCTTGCATTTTAGCTGGCAGCCTATATCCACGAGAAACCGATCTCACTTTTGCAACTAGGTGTATCTGGATGAGAAGTTGCTTAATGTGAAGCTAAGGAAACTTATCTGCTGACCATGCTCATTGGTTGCTGGGAGGAGTAGTATTGGATAATCGGTGTGACTAGGATTTGTTGTCAGAGTTCAATACCTGAGTTCGATATCAGAGTCGGTTGCAGAGATAGTCATTACTCCCAGCCAGTTCCTAGACTCGCAGGATGATGTTATTGAATTGCCATTGTCATCGCCCTCATCATTGTTATCATCAAAGCTGGTAGACACTTGCGACTAAGCATTGTCAGAGACCATTGTCAGAGTTTGATGCCAGAGTCTGATATGGAGATGGATATTGCCTCCCTTGGAATTCTAGGTTCCGGAACTGTTCTGCGGCAAGAGGGTTGTGGCGATTGCTCATCATCGTTGTCGTCATCATCAATATCAGGAGATAATCACGACTAAGTTATTGTCAGAGTCCATATCAGAGCCCATGTCAGAATTCAATATCAGTGCCCGATGCAGAGATGTATATTACCTCCCTTAGGATTCTAGGTACCGGAACTGTTCTGCACCAAGATGGTTGTGGCGATTGCTCATCATCATCAACGTCATCGTCATTATCAATATCAGGAGATACTCGCAACTAAGTTATTGTCAGAGTCCATATCAGAGCCCATGTCAGAATTCAATGTCAGTGCATGATGCGAAGATGTATATTACCTCCCTTGGAACTCCGGACTCTTGAACCATTCTTAGTTGCCATTCATCATCACAATCATTACCATAATCGCCACCTTCCAGTCATTGCTAAATCCGGCCGCTGGAGTGTAGATCATTGCGCCTCGTTGTGTCACCCTAGGATGGATCGCGATCACCATTCTTCCTGCCACTGGATTTCAGATCACTCTACCCGCTGCTGGAGTTTTTGGAGTGCTTGGTACTTTTCAAGTATGCCATCCTGTTTGTTGTAAGTATCAGGCTGGTCGTATTGTGATGGGGATGAAAGTATTGACTTTTAATGTACCCAGAGACCACGGCTTATTACTGTTTATATAGCATTTCTGTCTCTCTCAATATGTTCAGACCTCCATACCTTGAAACCCATATCAGAGCGATGGAAATTGTCAGAGTTGTAGTTAGTCCGTATGTGGAGTGGTAAGGACCCGGTGTCAGAGTTGAGGTTATACCGTATCAGTAGATATCAGTTAGACTGCCATGTCAGAGTTAAAGTTAGACTGTATGTCGTGACATTGGGACTGCATGTCAGGGTTGTGGTTATGCCGTATATGTGCCCATGTCAGAGTCAGCTGTCAGAGTTGATATAAGTTAGACTGCCATATCAGAGTTGAAGTTAGACTGTATGTTGTGACGTTCGGACCGCTTATCAGAGTTGTGATTATGCCATATATGTGTCCATGTCAGAGTCGGCCGTCAGAGTTGATATCAGTTAGACTGCCATGTCAGAATTGATGTTAGACTGTATGTCGTGACGTTGGGACTGCTTGTCAGAGTTAAGGTTATGCTGTATAT
Source organism: Wilcoxina mikolae CBS 423.85 (assembly GCA_014904905.1). Taxonomy (NCBI): domain Eukaryota; kingdom Fungi; phylum Ascomycota; class Pezizomycetes; order Pezizales; family Pyronemataceae; genus Wilcoxina; species Wilcoxina mikolae. The sequence continues at coordinate 48,002 of MU122096.1, forward strand.
GTAGATATCAGTGGGACTGCCGTGTCAGAGTTGAAGTTAGATCGTATGTCGTGACGTTGGGACCCCTTGTCAAGTAGAAGTTAGAATATATGTGAGTTGCTTGTCAGAGAAAAAGTTATAAGGGATTCACCACTCTTTCACTGCTCTTTCTATTGCTCAGACTTGAATGTTGGACCACACTTCCAGATACCTATCTTGCAACCACTTAGAGATCACTTTATGTGGATCCCAACATACCAGTATCACTTGATATGGTTCAGTATCACATCCAGAATGATGAGAGTTAAAGGGGAAGAGGCAATCCTGAATCTTGTGCTCACGCAAATCGAGCCAAATCTCTCCATCAATACTCCGTGGGCAATGACTGCTTTCCAGAACAGAAGTTGAACAAAAGGAAGGACTTATAACTCGAATGTTGCATTGTATATAGAATATCATCATGAATCTGCACATAGTTAGAGGTTGCAAGGCTTTGTGGTGCTTGAGGATATATTTCAGCTTCATATACGTATTTAGGTATGTACTGTAGGAAAACTTACGCGGCAAATGTCTCAAGCCACCAATTAATTTTGATGCAGCCTGACGCCCTTAATTTAACAACCCTGCCAGCAGCATTGATAGTAGCCTACAATCCCTACTAGTGCTCAATACAATAGTGAACTATAGGCAACTCGGATAGGTGGCTCTGACAAGTACGTCTGACAGTTCCAAAGGCTCATCTTTTACTCCAACACCAGTTTCAGTCTTACACAATGATAAGCCAAGACAGGAAGTTTCTTGTCAAATGAAACACTGTTTAAAACAACGCTAGATGATACGGTACAGTTTCAGATTCGTCATGGCAGTGTCAGTATTAGAGTCATCATGGCAGTATCAGAGTCGTCATGGAAGTGTCAGTATCAGGTTCGTCACGGTCGCCAGAGCAGTGTCAGAGATGTACACGAGGTGTCAGAGTCAACAACACAGTATCAGAGTTGTCAATGAAGTGTCAGAGTTGTCACGGCAGTGCGAGAGTCGTCAACTCAGTGTTAGAGTTGTCATGGCAGTATCAGAGTCTTCAAGACAGTGTCAGAGTACGAATGGCCTTCCATTAGCTGATATCTGAATATAAAATGAACAAAACACAAACATAAACCACCAACCTGATCCGAAAGCCTAAGAAACCCAATCCCAAAAACCCTTACAGTAGATACCAGTTAATTGAAAAATAAGCGAGACGTATAGGAATCAGTCATTCAATAGTCCAGCCTTCCATGGCCCAATCACACCCAAGAAACGAAACACAATAACGTCAAGAAAACTCCGCCCCAAAAAACCCAAAAGGAACCTAAAAAAAGCCCAGAAGAACGTAAAGAAATCCAGTCTCATCTCGAGGAAATATTCACTCCCATCCACATCAACATCCATCTCATCATCATCGAGATTGGATTGACCAATAATTCTTGATTTCAACATCTCTGGAGAGATTTTACCTATCAGAGCATCGTAGACCTCATCTACATTCACGTCTGCGCTGGCTTTGGAGATCACCCCATATTCATCAAGTACCGGTCGCTGTTTCAATCTCATTGCTGCTTCGATCAATCGGTCAATCGTAGCAATGCTGACCAAGCAGTATATTTTCCAGGTATATTTTTGGCCTATCCGGCGGAACGCGCAACCACGCCTGATACTCCATGGCATAATTGACTACCTGCTCTAGCATGATTGAGTTCTGGCAATTATAGTGAAGATTAAGACCCTAATTGCTTGTCATATACGACAACACTAGAATCCGGACTCTATCCTTTTGGATGAACTTCTCTTTGATTCTGGCATGGGCATCAGTACCCATAGCACTATGGATAGCGAAGCAGCTATAGACTAAGACATGGCAGTACTATGTAAAGTCAGTGACAGAAGTCACGATGTCAGAGTTGATGTCAGACTTGATATCAGAGTTGATGTGAATGTAGGAGAAGTGTCGTCAAAGTGGAGTACTGATCTGTTCGACAAACCACTGTGTAATAGGCCAATACACCTACAGTATCACCTTCTCACCATTGTTCTGATTGTTCTTGCCCAAAGGCATGTTCTTGCGGAGCCAATTCTTCAACCAGGCCAATGTTGAAGCCCCATACCTCATTACAGTCTGAAAGCAAGCATGACTAATATTCGTTATCTGGTTGGCGAAAGGTATCTGATTGGTCTGCCCTGGGAAAGCGGCAGCGAACATCTTAATGATTTCTGCCATCTTGGTTATATTGGGCCTTCCATTGTCGGACTTATTGCTCTCCCACAATATTTGGGCTTGGCTGGTCACTGGAAATATTATTGCGGGACCAAGAACTGGGGCAAGCGCAACGATTCAAATGAATCGCCAACGAGGTTGAAATCTCTTCATTAGTTTCTTCCCATCATTTGCCACAGACAGTTGTCCATCATCGTCTACTGTTACGTCAGAGATGATATCCTTCAACTGCTTGTAATTGCAGTCTACTAATTTCCAGTAAGAATCGTGCCCACCTGAGGCTTCACTGCCGCTTTAGTGTAGGTGACCAGGTGGCATTCCAGTACCATTCGAGGGATGTTAATGATCGGCTGCAGATTATTGAACAGGATTCTACTGACCATGGCCCATCAGAACATCAATGTCCTTAATATGGTGGAAGAACGTTCACCAACTGCTTGCTCAAAGTGTTGCCGCTTTGCCACGGATTCCTGAGTTTGACTGAATTGCCTTCGCAATGATCCGATTGATTCGATTAGATGGAGCAAATAACAGTCCCACGCCTTGATAGTGCAGTGGATAAGAGATCCATACTCAGGGCCTCATGTATATGGGTTAGCTAATTTTGTGAATTCGGCATCAGGTGCTGTGCCAAATACAGGGTTCATTTCATTCGGCTGCCAGTCGTCTGCTTGTCGTTGCATTGCTGCATGGTCAAAAGTGTCAGGAGGCAAATTTTCTTCCAACCATGAATCCCGCTGTGGAAAAGTTGAAACCCAACGTAAGTCCTCAATTCTGTTTATCAGCAGAGTTGCAGTCAACATCTATTTAAACTGTAGCTCAAGGCGGAACAATACTGCAGCCTAGAAAGTACCATAACTTGCAGCTGGGATGTTGACTAGGTCCTAGGGTTCCGTCAAGTCTTCTTGTTTTCCCAACTGGCATCCTGCAGACTCTGTATCTATGAGTCTCATCAATAATGACTCGTCGAAATCGACCAGGGCCCCTGAAACTGCTCACGTCATATCACACAATGCCCTGCCACTAGTAGTAGGTTTTGATAGTTGTAATCACAACATATCGCCATGGGTGACCGCTTTTTATAGCTTCACGATGATTATTTGCTCCCCAAAATTTAGATCCATAATGGAGATGTAGTTTGAGCTCGGTATATTTGTTTATTGCGTTTTCCCATTCCATTACTATTGGTTTTGGGCTATTTCAAGATTAGTTTCAGTTGCAAAAATTAGAAGATATATTTCAATATCCAGCTTACCATAATATCAATGTTGGGAGATGAACCTCCAAACAAGGCTTTGGTAGTACCTTTTTGACTTTCTGTCCATTTTCTTCCCGCACTTTAATATCATCTATCTTACTCTGCCACTGTTCAAGTCCAGGAGGCGATTGTTTCAGTAATTGCTCGTACTTATTGACTTGGTGACAAATCAATGCCAAGGTTATCAGGATCTGGTAACTGTCAGTATTGCACTGTTGTCAGAGTGTAAAAGGATTACCTTGCCAGTATCGCAATCATCAGCCAATACTCCACCCTACTCTAGGCTGCTTTTCTTGTCTGCCATCCAATTAACAGCAACAATTTGGTGTGGGTGGAGCTGGGTTGTTGTTCTTAGTGGCAAGAATATCCTGTTTTCCATGGTAATTCCTAACGCTTTACACAACTCTTCCACATTCTCTCTCTGAAAATCCTCATTGTTCATTAAATCAGGCAGCCTACAAATATAATTAGCCATATTCTAAGTTGACAGTGCTTCATCAGTACTATAACAGCTCTGTCAGAGACTCTCACATTGGTAGTGCAACGGTTCTGACAGAGAGACTCTGACAGCAGCTCTGACAGTAGCTCTGACAAAGACTCTAACATCGGTGCAGAAGCAACTCTGACAGAGACTCTGATATTGGGGCAGATAGTAACTCACCAGTCTTTATAGACATTGTTCATCGTTTTATCCTTCAGTACTTGGCTCTCAACATCATTGCCAGTACCTCCTTCATGTTCCATTACGGTCATGTTGTCGAAGTCTGCATCATTTTGATTTATATTCTCTATGTCTTCCATCTCGAAATCCAGGTCCACTGGTTCAACAGGTGGAATATCTGGGGTTGAAGGAGTAGCAATGTTATTTATCGGCAAGAGCTCTGGTTAATCGTCATCTACTGGTGCAGCTTCCGGCACTAGCTTTTCAACCTCTTTATCGTCATCGAGATTGATGACCTTGTGGCCTATAGGAATAATCGATTGGAGAGGATCCTCAAAGTTCTCATCATGGTCAGGCTTAACCGCGATGGGTATTTCTCGAAAGTTGGGGTTGATCGTTGTCTTTACATAAATGACATCTATATCAGAGTTGTCCATAGGTACGATCTCTGGTACGATGTAGAACGCTATAAAAAGGCGACCACCAATCTCCACAATTGTACATGTCGAATTCCAAGTATCTGCGGTTAGTAGCAAATTTTTCCATTGGTACCGAGAGATTATGTCTCCATCCTCTGACCGTAAATAGTGGGTAGATGCTATGCATCGATCAAAGACCCTTGTAAATTCCGCAAGGTGGAATTGTTCGGTTATAAATTGAACCAGTTCTTCGTATGAGGTTGGTACCCCAGGTTGGTGCTTGAAGTCCTTGATTGCAACAGGTGCTGGGTAATGGTCGACAGGGAGATCTGATTCGTGCTACGGGATAAATAGATCAATTGCGGCCGCTTGTTGTACCCATTGGGTCGTTGAGATTTCTGGGATAGATAGTGCTGGCGAACTTGATGCATAACATTTTACCGAAGACCTCCTGGAATCTGCACCAATCGACAGAGGTGAATAATCATGTGTAGGGGGGATTGGTGGTGGTTGTGCATGCCTTGATCTGGATGGCAAGAGCGATCTGGATGGCAAGGGCACCCGCCGAGAGGTAGGTGTTGGTGTTGATAAGAATCCTCCCACGCGGATAGTTGACCTTCCCCGGGCTGCTGATTTCCCCTGAGGCCGTGACCCAGAAGGGGCTGGCGAGCTGGATCCCACTTGGATATTGGTGGTACGATGTACCGGTGTACTCAGACCTGACTTCGGCGATGGATTTGGCGGTGGAGCGGACTTTGATTTTGACAGCCCAGGTTTTGCTGGGCTCAGTACTACTAGCTAGGCGGGTGGCATAGATTTAGTCGGGATGATGTCAGTGTTCGCAGCATTCCGAGTCTCTTGTATTAACAGGTATGATACTATATGACCCATGGCTCCAAGGTCGTCATCAATGAGTGCAGTCTCGGGTGCGATTTCGAGAAGATCCTGGCCTCCTCTATGAGCGAAATCATGATGTCAACAAACTCCTAATGTCATAGTCAGAGTCAGAGTCAGAGTCGGCCCGCTATGAGGAGTAGAAGATTTACTAACCTGGTCATATGTCTTTACCTCGCCTGGCTTGAGAGCTGTAAAAATCTTTAGCAGGCTGTGGGCAGGAATAACTTTGCGGTTATGTTGAGTCTTCCACTGTTTAACTGCGTCCAGGTATCACTTGAACGATTGCTGCACTAATACATTATCGATATCCTGGGTTAACTTGTTGAGCACACCGGCAATGTTCTCTTTTGTCCATTACTGGTCGATGGCCACTTATGGGGTTGTCACTTTGGCGGCATTGTGATGTTTAAGATGTTAGAGCTGGGGAAGAGATTGAAGATAGAGTTGTGGAAGATATGAGTATGAGATTACTAGAAGATGTAATGAGAGATATACTCTATTAGAAGGGGAGGTTTAGACGTACTTATCTATTCCTCGCATACCAGATGCTGCCTTTCTCTACAAAAACCGTACTAACGTACTCGATGCAAGCCGAACTGAGTTGGAAAGCTGGAAACGTATGATTAGTTTTGAGAAAGTATATATTAAGAAGATTCTGAAAATCTAGTTTGTAGAGAGGGGTTGATTGAAAATGCAAAATTGAAGGTTATGTTGAGACAGACCGTATAGGTACAATTATACATTATGTACCAACAAGTGATTCGCTCCCGGTCTGGGGTTAAGAGAGTAAGCTGATTCGAACACGTTCACCATCAAAGTTGACTCATGCAATCCTTCATTTGCACATCTTGCGGGCGCCACTGTTCCCGACAAAGTAGTCTCACACACCATCGTCGTATAATACATGGTCGCCACACAAATTATGTTGAGCCTGAGGAGTTCGATGCTGGGTTCCAACCTAGGGATCCAAGGCTCGATGCAGATGCAGACGCAGATGATATTTTCAGTTTTGACGACAACACACAACGTACGGAAGTTTTCCCAAATGCTGGAGCCCCTGTCGACGATATAGTACATGTACCATCATTTGAACAGGATAACTGGGACCCACTTGCACCATTTATGATATCCGAACAATGGCAACTTTGGCATTCCATTGTGGACACCAACATGCGGAAGACGAAACTCAATAACCACCTTAAACGATAGCTTATTGTTTCCGGTGCTGAAACCAAGCATGCAGATCAAATATATCAGCTAATTGCGGACATAGAATACATGGACGGTGTTGGATACAGATGGGAGAAGGGTTCAGTCAATGTTGAAGGAAAAGCCACTGTATTCTGATACCGGAATCCTATTGCGGCAGTACAATATATTCTTGACCACTGACCATTCAAAGAGCATCTCTCTAATAACCCAGTACGGCAAATTGATGTAAGCGGCAAATGATTATATGCCGAGATGTGGACTGCAGACTGGTGGTGAAAAACACAGGCAAGTTTCCTTCTGTTAGAAAGTTCTTTTCAGTCAGAGTGTATATCAGAGTATCACAGTGTCAGAGTGTTGAGTGTGCTGTCAGAGTGTCGCGGTGTCGCAGTGTCAAAGGGTCACGGTTTCAGAGTACATTGTCAAAGTGTCACGGTGTCAGAGTGTGGTGTTGTCAGAGTATGGCAATGTCAGAGTATTGTCAGACTATCAGAGTATCAGAGTGTCGCGGTGTGTAGAGTATCGCAGTGTCACAGTGTCATGGTATCAGAGTGTTGTCAGAGTGTCAGAGTGTCAGAGTCTCGCAGTGTGCAGAGTGTCGTGGTGTTAGAGTATTGCGAAGTCAGGGTATCGCGGTGTCAGAGTGTCGCGGTGTCAGAGTGTCGCGGTGTCAGAGTGTCGCGGTACTATATTGCTGATACATTTCGGGAATCTTTGCCAGATAGATCGACAGTCATCCCAGTCATACTCAGTAGTGACAAAACCATGCTTTCAACATTGAGTGGTGACAAGTATGCATGGCCTGTTTATCTTAGTATCGGCAACCTTTCCAAGGTGAAACGACGATCTGTTAAGTCGAACGGATTGATACTGATTGGACTTCTGCCGAAATGTCCAAAGGACCCAAAATCCCACACTATTAAGATTGCATATCAAGAATCTATGGCAACAATGCTTCGTCCTTTAGATGAGCCGGCGAAGAGTGGAATCAAGGTTCTGTGTAGAGACGGTCGCGCTCATCACACATATCTCCAGATTACATCATTCTTCGCAGAATACCCAGAGCAATGTAAAATAACTGGGGTCAAGTATGGCTAGTGTCCTCATTGTGAGATAGATCCTGATGACATACCCGGCTTTGACCGCGGGCCAAGATGATGCCATCCCCACGATATGAAGATATGGCAGTAGAGGCTGCAAATCATGTGGGGTTGTGGAAGTTTGAAAACTGCTGAGATTTCGCTGATGTCCATGCGGGTTGCAATATATATACGAGCATGAACGTTGATTAGCTGCATTGGCTCTTGAAGGAAGTTTTTAAAGATCACCCATGGGAATGGATGGTTGATTTTCTGAAAGATATATATGGCACAGAAAAGGTATTGGAGCTGATAGATAAATGATTTTTCGCATTGCCTCATTTCTCCGATATTCGCCAGTTTGGTGACCAATTGACTCAAGTCAAACAATGGACCGGTAGCGAATACAAAGATATGTTGAAGGTTTGGCTGGCAGCACTGGACACTATTCTCAAAGGACATCCCAATCACCACAAATTCCTCAAATCGGTCACTGACTTCATACTGATTGCCGGATACCACTCTCACACCGAAACCACACTCCGATATCTTCAGGATACACTTCATGGTATCAGCAGGAACATACACCTCTTTTTAACATACCGTCACAATCAGTCTATAAGCAAAATCCCCAAAATACATTCCCTATTTCATTACATTGAATGTATCAAGGAGATGGGTTCCGTTGATAACAGTGACACTGAAGTGTCTGAAGCTGTCCACAAAAACCTCATCAAAGGTGGTTATCGTGCATCGAACAAGGTTGACTATATTCCGCAGATGTTGCGATGGGAAACAGCTCTCTTTCATATCAAGTCGAGAGTCAGCATTCTGCGGTTCATGATTGAAGCTGCCCCACTCTCAGCCAAGGCAGATACATACAGAAAGTTGCTTATAGGCAACTCTCATTCGTACGAAAAACCAATACCAAGCCTTAATCCCCACATCAATGGAGTGATGAAAAAGCGCAACACAATTGCATCTCTGGCATTTCACAATGACATCATTATGTCAGAGTCCATTCAATCTCTGAAATCATATTGTGCGACATTCCGAATGAATCCGGATGCCAGCCCAGACCTGTAAGCCTCTGGGTCCCGAGAATCGTATATTATCCATCAAAAGATTCGCATAGCAAATGGCGTCACAGTCACTGTACAGCAGCACAACAATCCTGATGCCGTCATAGTTCAAAAAGCAAGATACATAGAGAAATAGCGTGGACATGGCAATCGATTCGACCATATCTTGATACAAGAGGATCCAGCACCACGAAATAATAGCTGGGTTCGGCAACAAGGATATCGCCCTGCCAAGTTACTGTATGCTTATCGTTTCAGCGATCACATTAATACTGGAAAAGCCAATGCAAACGGGAGGGTGGTATGGTGCAGTGTGCATCACGACCTTTTATTGGTGGAAGAATTAGAATATCTGTTATCTGCTATACCAAACGTCAATCATGGGATAATAATATATCGGGATGTTCTACAAAAATCACGACGGATCATTAATGTATCTTCAGTTGTCATTCCCATGCATCTTGTACCGAGTACTAGTGATGATAACCAATATTTTATCAACCAGTATACATCTTTGGAGACATACAACATGATATACTAGATGTCGTCAGTCTACCGCACTGGCTTGTCAGAGTCTGAACCATTGTCAGAGTTGTTGTCAGAGTTTTTGTTAGAGTTATCAGAGTTGTCAGAATTGTCAGCCACTGTCGGAGTCACCACTGTCCACCATATCTGGCCCTGTGTCAGTCGCCACCAAACACCATGTCACAGTGTCATGCCATTGGCCATGGTTAGATTATCTTGGGAGTCATTGTAAGAGTTGTTGCATTCTAGAGCTATGTAAATTTAGAGAGATGTAGATTCTGTAACACCGTTACAATTGTATATTCGATAAATGAGTAATTTCAAGATCTAAACGAATTAGGACTTGGACGCGCATTCAATTCGTATAGTGGCAAATGATACTCATATGATCTCATATTATCTTGCAAATCGAAAAACCATACGTAAATATATGGTAGCACCCTGCAAGCCACGATAAGCTACGATAAGCTGCAACAACGTACCCTTGGTGGTGCGGTAACAGCCAAAACATCCCATAACATAGCAGTAACAGCGATAACAAATCCTGATTACAGTAACACAGGCACTTTTCCTGATGACATATAAAGTGAGTAATATGGCCATATATTCTCCTGTACTCTCCATCCTCAGATGGATCAAACATCAAATAAACAATTCCAGAATTTCGTTCATATATTCCAACCACTATTAATATAATATTATGAACAATTAGACTGCCTGAAAAGGGATTTATTGCATTGAATTTGTGTCTGCATAGGATGTTTATATACAATGGTACTTGGTATTGTATATACAGCTCTGAGAGTTGTATATGTACTTGCAACGAACACAACATACCTTCAATTATGCTTGCTGCACCTACATTTCAAGTGTACTTCCCTTGCATGTAAACTTGTAAGTTCACTTGGATTGCAAGTATACTTGTACGTCCACATTCAAGTCTACTTCGAATGGGTACACTTACAAATGTATCTGCCACAAGTGAAGGTAAATATGAACTGAAAAACCGACTTGCAATAGTGCAACATATACTTGTAGGTCAATTGCACTTGTAATCCAAGTGTGCTTTCAAGTGCACATCAAATCACAAGTGAACCTGTGATACTTGCTGGGAAATATTCACTTAAAAGTATATGTGTCTCTGCCTTGAAGAACTTCTGTTGCGATAAATTCTATTGTACTACCAATACATATCCATAGTGTATTCATGAGAACACTCAAGAATATCTGCCAACTTAATATACAGCTCTCCCCATTATCTATACAATGTACCCAATGGCTCCCATTCAGTCACCAAACTGTTTGTATCCTGTGTGTCTAAAGTCTTACAACTCTGACTTCTGACTCAATAAATATATTTGAAGTGATGATCCACAATATCATGTTCAACTGGCAGTAAAGGAATACTCAAAGCCAGCTTATGATGCCTAATATTGAAAAGGAACGGTCAGAAGTTCGTACCATTGATGAACGGATTTCGTTCGCACAAACCGTATCCTTACCAAGGCAGTTGCCTCAAACTCTACTATCTCGGCCCACAATTGCGAACGAGAATAAGGAAATATGTTCTTGTTCAATCGGCTTGATTTATAGTTAATCATAGAGCTAAATTCACGGGCTACATGATGAATAAAATATCGTCCTGATCAGACAAGAATTTACTTGCCTATTCTCATTCGCAGTTTTGGAATATGTTTCGAGGTTCAAGTTCAACTCTGCAGTTGGGATCGAACATCAGATCAAGTCCGATTCAAATTCCGTCTCAGTTTGATCTGCCATGAACCGATCTGCTTCATTGCAAATATTCATGATACCCCAAAATATTATGGAAAGTACTCTCTGCATTGTGTTCAAAACTCTCCGAGAGGTATTGAAGCCAACTACAATAACATACATGTCTCCTTCTTCAAATCTAATTGAACTACACTTCCAAGCAATTGCAAAACCTTCTGGTATTTAGCTCTCAGAAAAACAGTTGTATTCGTTCCCAGTAATGATAAACTCTATACTCAGCGATACTTTAACAATTCCTTCTATGAATTCAACACACAAAAGGAGTACAATGTTGCAGAACCTGTCATTTCGAATGGTCTACCCACTAACCTTATTGACAGTATACTGTTGGGCTACAGTGGACTCAAAGATTGTGTATTTGCTTGTCTTGACTCGAATAACCACTTCTGACAGAGAATTGATACAATCCCAGATAGTCTAGACCATTATTCCTGGAAGAAAGTCATGTTGCAGATGGGATGAAATGAGTAGCATCCACATCCAATTCAGTTTCAGTACCATATACTTATAGGATGGGCAAAATACCTACTCTAGCAGACAGCATATGAGGAACATATAACATATGGCCGGAAATATTGCTGCAGTGATATTGGATACATTTCTTAGAATGAGATGCATACTGCAAACAGGTGGTACGATAAGCAGGTAGGGAGAGTTCATAACATATAACCACTTCAGACGTCAACATTTCTTATTCAATTCTCCCTGTCAGTGACACACTGGGTGCCAATGATATTCATATCTGATAGAATCATCTTACAAACTCCTCTGGTGTCAAGAAGATATGGCGGAAACATATAATGATTAGCAAACTATTTCCATCAACATGAATGAAGCATACATTGCACAACATAGTATTAGTCGCTTTTGTGCGTATTCATATTCAGATTAGAGAAATCACTCTGAAAACGGAAAATAGTCAGATAGAGTATAACCAAATAGTATCTCAACATATACTTTAGCATTTGTTGTTATATCTACTCTATGTGTGGAGTGATATCTTCAGAATCTACTGAATTAATGGTAACATCAGACATTATTATTCGATACAGGATGTATTAATACGCAATTACCCTGAGTAGTAAAATATTCAGAACATTGTCAGTGGTGAACACTATGTGTACGAATGTTCTTAACAGAATATTGGTAATCTACGACACCAACATGGAACATATATCCTGTGATATCATACATCAGCAAAAATAGATTTTCGTTGATTAAGATTATTCAACGTACTGTGCCCATGAAAGCCAAAACACACAGTGGTCATTGGCGTGAATGGGCCTTCGAGTTACATCGTGGCGATGATATTCTGAAGCTTTTGTTATTCTTTAATAAATGAGCTCCAGTTGTGCTTTTATTTCCGGGAACCCTCCATGCTACCTTCGTCAATACTTTGGTGAAGTCAAATACCATAGGCTCGAATGGAGTCATTATACTATTTGAGGTGAAAAACTATTGTCTGGTATTCGTGTTTGAGATATTTGAAATACGCGCTCATTGTCTTAATTCAAACCCATTTTAATTTGTATGGCCATTCCTTACGCTTTCTTAAATTTCCAAACTCACAATAGTAGTCTTCCTCAACTTACTCAAATAGATAAGACTGTTCATTTGATTTAAGTTAGTATCTATTCTCATGATAATAGTTTTTGTACGCAGATAATGTGTTCTCATAATTCTCACAAGTTGACATAACAAATGGTCGTCACATGTATTGGTTCAGTAAACCCTTAATTTTATATAGTGCTTACTGACCGATGACAATTACGATACTAAAGCTTAAAAGCATCCATGCAATAATTGTGAAAAAGAAATACAACGATCTTACAAACCAAAGAACCATATTGCGAAGATCAAAACAAGTGTCGCCTCTCTATTATGTATATTTCCTCCGTCATATACCCACTTTCACTCTCTTTCAACAGTTATTGAGGCCAGATATATTGAAGTCAAAGTTCCCATAATTCTCTGAACTAACTATTTCGGTGTCCGCAACATTTAAATCGTTATTGCAATTGTCGTTGATGTTGCTGGTATTGGTGTAGCTGATGCTGCTGACATCAACACTACTGGAGATCATATCATGTCACACGTGACTTGGTAGGAGTACAGATTACGCAGCTTTAACTTTGGTAGTCATACGACGAAATGTGTTGTCAGAAATATCAGCAAGCTCTTCAGGGATATACAATAGCTACTGTTCCTGATGTAATTCCTAGTCATTGTATGGCATTGATGCATTCACCTCGACAACTGCTATCCATCTCTGCCTTCGACGAATTATCATTTTGGCATCTTCGATTATCTTGGTTTGGACCTCAGGTGAGGTAGACAGGAACTCGACTTCGAGGCGACGAAATACAACTATACAGTGACAGTTAGTATTCATAATCAAATATGATTGAATGTGAACTCACGATGTGCACTTCCAATAGAGTCAAACTCAGCTGGTGTCTTGTATTTTCCAGTTTTCTATGCTCCAAGGCAATGGTAAATTGTGGTCGCAGCAAGTACAATGAAGGTCGAATTGATCATATTGATCATTGTACAATCTTTTATTCTCAATTGTCTTACTCTTGCTAAGTATGTCTTGTAAAGTAGGTCGGCAATTTCGGTCACCGCAAAACGATACTTGCAATCCTAAAAAGATATATTAGACGATACATTTTGACAGTGTTTAAAGACATACTGTTCTCATCTGCTTACGACATGTGAATTGATCTCGATCGAAGAGGAGTGCAATACATTGTTTGTCTCCATCCTGATCCATTGTTCTGAAGCCATACAAGGAATTCACATTCTCCTTGTACTTATAGACTATTGCCGAATGTGAGGAGGTATTCTTGCTAAGGAGCTTAATATCTTGTCAGACTAAAATCATCATAGAGAGGATGATATTTATACCTCTGAAATATATGCACGAGGAGGGTCGGTATTTCTCATTGCCAGATCGACTTTTGACATAATGATACCACCATGAGTGGATCTGGACGGTCTTGACAGTATTAGTGGCGAAAGGGTTATTGAACATTGCATATCTGCCAGCGATGGGGTTGACTTAGGCAAGAACCAATACTTCGACACCCGAAATCATCTGTTGGTTACCGTATTCTGCTGCAACTATTTGTTCTGTCACCTCATCAATAGGTTCCACTCCTTCCAAAGCTCTTTCAAGATCACACAGTGCTCACCCCTTTCTTCATGTATCAGGCGCTATAATCATGATTAGAATACAAAATTGGTCATCTCATTATCTGAATCCATACCTTCTTGCAAGAATTTTCGGTACTCCTTTCCTCCTCCTCATCATCGTCATCGATTTCAATATAGACCACTCATCGACTCGGGACGTGAGGTTGGGTGCAAGGAGGAGGAGTTAGTTGGCAAAGAGTACAGCGCTTGCTCATATGTCTTTGAGAGGAGAATTGTGTATTTTCGTCGGTAAGGCAGTGATAATCGTATGTGTCAAGAATTTCTGAGAGCTCATTATCGATATCATTGTCTTGTCTCAATGGTCCATGACTTAAATTGAATTGAGGTGGAGAATGCTTCCCCCTACGAGTTATTTGATTGGAAAGGAGTGTGCAATAACGAAAGAACAAATGAAATATAAAGAGTGCAAATTAAACAAGATAGAGAGTGAATGAAAAATGTAAAAGGTAAGGCGGTAAATGTTGTCGGATAGATATTGTTTATTGTAGATCAATCAATATGGTGAACGGAGCTACCCATCTAACTAACCCCCTGCTATTGACCGCTCCCATCAGAACACATACCATCACTTTAAAAGACATTAGTCTACTGAATTTTCATTCGTCTAAAACGCTAGAATTATTCTCAGGAATATTGTACTACACACTGCTGACCAGTTTAGGATTGAAATACCGAGAGTACCAGTGTATGGTGTATGTTTAAATTATAGACAATGGAATATAGTATACATTTATCATATAGACTATGGAATGTGGTGTTCCGACAACTGCAATTAGATTTGAAAAGTGGATTAGTATTTGAGCATATTGGCAAGATAGTTTGATATGGGAATCATCGTATGAACCTCAATTAGCATCTGCAATCCCATTGGGTGTAGCTCATATACTAAATCGCGGACACCAAAAATTGATATATCTTGGAGCATTTAAGCTTACAATTGAAAACGTCGAGGCGACAATGAATATCGTAATTCAAACTACACAAATACCGTATAAGAAAACCTATTCCATTGCTATCCAATTATCCCAAAATAAACCCAAGTAAAAATTAAACAAAAGTAAACAAATCTCAAGCAAAAATCAAGCAAATTATAACCCGAGCAAAAATCCATTCACAGTCAAATCCCAAAGCAAATTGCCAATGACGATTTTCATCATCTCAGTTTTCCTTTCGCTTTTCATTAGACTTCAGATGGGCTTCTTAATCTGGAGATGGAGGGTTGACCAAATACCTATGGTCGTGCAGCCAGTTGATGCTTTCCTTCTCCAGATCCAGAGGTAGATAGTCGTCACTCCAACATCAGTAAAAACAAATATTTGTTGATTAAGCTTATTCAACGTGCTGCGCCTATAAACGCCGAAATACAATGTGAGTGTTGGCGAGAATGGGTCTTTGAGTTGCATCATAACGACGACGTTCTGAAGCTTCTGGTATAATTCAATGAACGAGTTTTCGTTGTGCTTTTATTTCCATGAACTCTCCATGTTACTTTCATCAACACTTTTGTGAAGCTAAATACCATGGGCTCAAATTGAGTCGTGACCCCATTTGAGGCGAAAAACCATCATCTTGTCTTCATCGTCGAGATGTTTGAAATACACCTTCATTGGCTTTATTCAAACCCCTTTTACTTTGTATGGCCATCCCTTATGCTCTCTTAATTTTCCAAACTCACGATAGTAGTCTTCCTCAACTTACTCAAATTGATAAGGCTGTTCATTTGATTTAAGTTAGTATCTATTCTCATGATAATAATTTTTGTCAATTCTCACGAGTTGACATCACAAATGGTCGTCGCAAATATTTTTTCAGTAAACCCTTAATTTTATATAGTGCTTACTGACCGATGACAATTACGATACTAAAGATTACAAGTATCAGTTCAATGATTGTGAAAAAGAAATACAACGATCTTAAGAACAAAAAAACTATATCGCGAAGACCACAATAAGTGTCGCCTCTCCATTATGTATATTCCCTCCATCAGATACCCATACTCGCTCTCTCAACAGTCATTGAGGACAGATATATTGAAGTCAAAGCTCCCATAATCCTCTGAACTAACTTTTTCGGTGTCCGCAACATTGAAATCGTCATTGCAATTGTTGTTAATGTTGTTGGTATTGGTGTTACTGGTGCCACTGACATCAACAGTACTGGAGATAATATCATATCACATGTGACTTGGTAGGAGTGCAGATTGCACAGCTTCAACTTCGGCGGTCATATGACGAAATGTGTTGTCGGAAACATCTGCAAGCTCTTCAAGGACATACCACAGGTACTCCTCCTCGTATACTCCCTTGTCATTGTATGGCATTGATGTATTCACCTTGACAACTCCTGTCCATCTCTGCCTTCGACGAATTATCATTTTAACGTCTTCGATCGTCTTGATTTGAACCTCAGGTGAGGTAGAAAGGAACTCGGCTTCGAGACGACGAAATACAACTATGCAGCGATAGTTGATATTCATAAGCAAATATGATTGAATGTGATCTCACGATGTTCACCTCCACCGGGGCCAAACTCAGCTGGTGCCTTGTATTCCCTGGTTTTCCTTACTCCAAGGCAATGGTGAATCGCAGTTGCAGCAAGTACAATGAACGTCGAATTGATCATATCGATCATTCTACAGTCTTTCATTCCCAATTATCTTACTCCTGCAAAGTATGTCTTGTAAAGTAGGTCGACAATTTCGGTCGCCGCGAAATGATACTTGCAATCCTGAAAAGATATATTAAACGACATATTTTGACATTGTGTAAAGACATGCCATTCTCATCTGCTCAGGGCATGTGAATCGGTCTTGATCGAAGAGGTGTGCGACGTATTATTTGACTCCATCCTGGTCCATTATTCTGAAGCCATACAAGGAATCCACCTTCTCCTTGCACTCATAGACCATTGCTCAGCATGAGGAGGTAATCTTGCCAAGGGCCTCAATATCTTGTCAGACTAATATCATTGTAGAGAGAATGAAATAAATACCACCGAAATGTAAGCATGAGGAGGATCAGTGTATCTCATTGCCGGATTGACTTTTTTGACATAATGATACCAACACGAGTGGATCTGGGCGGTCTTGCCAGTATTAGTGGCGAAAGGATTATTGAACATTGCATATCTGCTTGCGATGGGCTTCTTCTTGGCAAGAATCAATGATTTGACACCGGAAAGGGACTGTTGGATACTGTATTCTACTCCAACTATTTGTCCTGTCACCTCGTCAATAGGTTCAACTCCTCCCAAAGCTCTTTCAAGATCACACAGTGCTTACCCCTTTCCGTACGTATCATGTGCAATAATAATCATTAGAATACGAAAATCATCCTCTCATTATCAGAGTCCATACCTTCTAGCAAGAAATCTCTGGAATCCTTTGCTCCTCCTCATAATCATCATCTATTTCAATATGGACCTTTCGTCGACTTGGGCCATGAGGTTGGGTATCAGGAGGAGTTAGTTTGTGAAGAGCAGAGCACTTACTAGTACATCTTTGAGAGGAGAATTGTGCATTTTCGTCATTAAGGTGGCGATAATCAAACGTATCAGGAATTTCTGAGAGTTCGTTATCGCCATCATCATCTTGTCTGGATGGTTGATGACTTAAATTGGTTGGAGGTGGAGAATGCTTGCGCCTAAGAGTCATTTGATTGGAAAGGAGTGTGTAATAATGAAAGAATAAATGAAATATATAGAGTGTAGATTAAACCAGATACAGAGTGTATGAAAACTGTAAAAGATAAGATGATAATAGTCCTCGGATGGACGTTCTTTATCGTAGATCAACCAAAATGGTGGATGGAGCTATCCATCCAACTAACCCCCTAATATTGACCACTCCCATCAGAACACGTACCATCGCTTGAAAAGAGGTTAGTCTACTGAATTTTCATTCGTCTAAAAAGCGAAAATCATCGTTAGGAACAATGGGCTGCACACTGCTGACCAGATTAGGGTTGAAATACCGAGAGCACCGGAGCGTGATATATGTTTATGTTATAGGCAATAGAGCGTAGTGTACAGTTATGGTATTGACCACGGAATTTGTCGTTTCGACAACCAAAATTAGATTTGAAAAGTGCATTAGTGTTTGAGCTCATCGGCAAGGTAGCTTGAAATAGCAATCATCGTATGAACCTCAATTAGCGTCTGAAATCCCATTGGGTGTAGCGCAGACACTAAATCATGGACACCAAAAATTGATATGTCTTGGAGCATTTAAGCTTACCATAGAAAACGTCGAGGCGACAATGAATATCGTAATTCAAACTACACAAACACTGCATATGAAAATCTATTCCATTGCTACCCAATTACCCCAAAATAAACCCAAGCAAAAACCAAACTAAACAAAAAGTAAACAAATCCCAAGCAAAAACCAAGCAAATTATAATCTGAGCAAAAATCCATTCCCAGTCAAATTCCGAAGCAAATTGCCAACGATGATTTCCATCGTTTCAGGTTTTCTTTCGCTTTTCATTAGGCTTCAGATGGGCTTCCGAATCTGGAGATGGAGGGTCGACCAATACTTATGGTCACGAAGCCAATTGATGCTTTTCTCCTCCGGATCCAGAGGTAAATAGTTGTCACTCTAAATAGCACGGCCCTTGTACTGAATAATCGTCAAATATCGTTTTTGACAAATAAGCCCCCGCTGGATAAGTTTATCCCTGGCCACAAGATTCGCTAGGGACGATGGAAGGCTGCAAGGTCTTGATCTGAAAGATGCCAATTTGTCATCAGATTCTTCGCCTATGTCGTCGACCATCTGTTCCCCCTGAGGAAGAATTTCATTGAGTGATAGGAATGATCTTCCTACAAGTATTGGAGTATTCAAAACCTCGTTGTTTCGCAGTTGAACGCAATAATGCATTCGGACTTCCAAATTGGTTGTTGATCGAAGCCATGCAAGTATTGTATTGTCATTACATATGGGAGCAACATCTCCAACTCGTGGTCCTTCATCATCGTCTGGCTCACATTTGACGCCCCACAATTCCCGGATCCTCCGTGAGGGATCAGGTATCCCTTCATTCACCATCTTTAAAACGACCAATATTGTAGCCTCGATGACGGTTATAAGCACTGTGAACAATGAGAGGTTATCCTTATTGCGTCATTGCCATCGGAAGTTCTTTTCTCCATCGTATTTCTGTGCCGTGACGGGATCGATGTATACAATAGTATAATTGAACACTTCCTCATCGGGAGGGATCACTGGATATCGATGCTTCATTGGCGTTATATCCTCATCACCATCTAATTTTGTCAGCTTTGAAAAAGTGATCACCACGATACAGAACGTACCTGATTCGAAGTTTTGCTTTCTCTTTGGTGTAATCTCCACTGGCAATCTGTCCTTCCTCCTTCTGATGTCCATTTCCGCAAGGTCATCAATGGCGATTTTGTATTTTCTTCCATCTACATTATTGGCACTAGGATCCACTTCCCATCGACGAAATAGCACTCTCTGTCCGGCTAAATTGGGAATTGAATTGATGCATTGTTTGATCATACCCTCCAATTCGGCTTTGCTTGCTTCCTTTTTGCCGCGGATACCAAGGCTCGAAGCGATGCTAAAAAACAATTTCTGATGTGATTGGCTTTCTTGCCTGTTGTTCTGTTCTCTTCGTAGAGCCCCAATTCTTCCAATGTCCAATTAGATTCCCTGATACCCTTTTCCGCGGCACATACTATGAGTTGTTGAATCGGCATCTAGACAAAGTTAGTATGTCCAACGATGAATTTCATCGTTCGAACAGGACAAAAAAATTTACGTTGAGAATAGGAACTAAATTTGTACAAAACAATAGAGATTGGTTTCGAGGGTTACAAAGATGGAATTGAATGTTGGTGATATCAACTTGAAATGAGATTAAGGTAATGATGATATGGAGGAATAAGAAGGAAAAGGTGATGAGAAGCAGAATGGAGGGCGGACGGAAGATGAGAGTATTATATAGTTCTTTTCGATCATCCCATAGTAATCGAACTGACTAGGTGAAGTTGACTTTCGGAATCCTGGTCTGTGGCGACAAAGAATTGAGGTATTTCCAAGTTCAAATGCCAATTTCGATGTGTCAAACATTCAAATCTGCATCTCGTCGACGAATATCTGATTGTTAGATGTCTACCTCCCCCTATACACCCCGCAATCATTTAGCCCCACCATGATGTAGAACCTACTCGGTCAAGTCGAAATCCATTTGCCACGAGTACAGGTGACGTACAAGATGCAGTATTCAGCGGACAGTTACCTACTGTGAGAATGCAGAGTTTAGTATCGAGGAGATCATCGCGATGCGCAGAATCGATGTCTATGATATGCAATGCATTTCTACTGATTCCCAAGTTGCGATAACTGTAAGACAATTGATGATTGCACTCGGCTGGTGAGGATGAAGCCAAAGTGCGATAGGATCCCTTTCTCCGAAAAAGGAAACATGAGGTTAGGGGTTTTACCGGATATCTCCACCCAAAATAAGCACTTATTTTCTCTACTATACATTTCGTCTTTGCAACGACGAAAATATATATCCAATGAGTTCGATTAATTGTATACTTTGCACTTATTGTAATAAAGTTTACCATTACACTGGTACATACATCAATCACCTCCAATGTTACCATTCAGACAGGGTAAATTACGTGCCTCTGGAGCAGATTCCAGACGAAGAATACACAATTACTGATGATAATGATATCCTACTTCAAGACTATTTATCTCTATGTCCAAATGACCCATTTCAACTTTCCGACAACGATTCTTCAAGTGAGGATGATGACAATGGCTACACGGATCCACTACAGCCGATTTTCGAGTTGAATGAACTACAATCGATGACATTGGACTCGGGTGAAGTCGGAAAGGCAATAGATCGTGATTTCGACATTTTGGAAAACCAAATCAACCAATAGGCACCGTTTTCTTGTGAACAAGAATATCGTTTGGCACACTAGTATGTCAAGCACAAACTAAGTAGAGTTGCCATCGATGAGCTGATGAAGCTTCACAGGGTAAATATGAACTTCACATCTGCATATACTCTTTATACTAAAATCGATGAAATAACCTATGCACTTGGAATTGACTAATGGAAATCTGATAGAATCATTTGTACAGGTTTTGTCAATTCAGAAGTACTAGGCGACGACAGAAAGACGCGTATTTACTATCGAGACCCCATTGACTGCATCGAATTTCTACTCCAACAATCTGCATTTCAAGGACATATGGTATATATACCGATTAAGGATTATAATGAATTGGGGGAGAGAGTATACTCGGAAGTTCACACATGCGATTGGTGGTAGAATGAGTAGGTATGAGTTTTTATTTCATCGACGCGTCCTCATAATTAAATGTTCTTCATAGTTGAAAAAGCCTGTCGGCTCCACTATTGTTCCGATCTTTTGCAGCTTGGATCAAACGCATTTGACCAACTATTCTGTCGATCAAAAGGAATGGCCAATCTACCTCAGTCTTGGAAACATTAATTCGACGATTCGATCAAAGCTCTTGAGCCTTGCCAGTATCGTTGTCGCCCTGCTTCCAGTACCTCCGAAGTATCATCACAGTAGTCGTGGAAAAACAGCCGCCGTCAAAGAGCAATAAGAATACAATTGGAAAGTACTTAGATGGGTTTTTGAGATTATTTTTCGTCCTCTCGACGCTGTTTTCGATAAAGGAAAACCCATGTTCTGTGCTGACGGAAAAATACAACAATGCTTTCCAATCATCTGTACTTGAACGGCTGATTTCTGTGAAAATATTCACCTCCATGCAATTAAACAGCCATGTTGTCCGGTGTGTGAAGCCTCGAAATCATCGTTTGGAGAGGGCAATCAATCTACCTGGCCATGCCGTGATTATCTACTATATTTCCCAATGATGATTCAAGCCACACGATTCGATAATCAAGACCAATACCATGCATGTGATTATCTCATGGAAAGAGGCGTAGCGACAACGGAAGGCATCTTGTGGAATATGAAATACGTTTCTTTGCATACATTGATCGTTTCTGCTGTTTCACACACTATCCAACTCGATATTCTGAAGCATTTGATGGAGTTAATAGTACTGTTTTTGGAGTTTCACAAACGAATTGACCGATTCAATGATCTTTGGGCAATAATACCTCATTATCCAGGATTTGCACGATTCAATAAGCCCTATACAGCCGTGATAAAATTGAGTGGCAAAGAGATGAAAGCAATAGGCCGTGTTATTGATGCCATTGTCGCGACGATGCTTTTTGATCCTTCTTCGGAGCAGCAAGATCCATTCAAATCTGCCATGCTCTGTGTCAAAAACCTCATCTACGTTAACCTCATGACTCAGTATCACAACTATACTGATAGGACAATCAAATATATGGAACACTATATCAGTTAATTTCATCATCACAAAGACGTCTTCAGTCATTTTCATGCCAAAAGGTCAACCAAGAAGGGTGCCGAAGCTCTGCAACAGCAGCTCACCATCGATATGCAATATGAGCGCGAGCATGATCCTGCATGGTCATGCCTTTCCACTGCGGCAAAATGTCATCGTATCGATGAGGACAAAATTCAAATCTATTCAGAAATAGCGTCGCATTTGAGTGATGAGTTTGACTTCAACTTTGTCAAGATGCATCTGTTGAACCACTTTTCAGATTACATACATCAGCTAGAGCAATTATCAAATGTAAGCTCTGAACTATCAGAAAGGTCGATGATGGACTTGAAAGATGCGTACCGACAATCAAACCGCCATGAGCTATCTTTCCAGATTTTGCGCACGAAAGCCTGAAACAAGGTGTTCCAATTCAAAGATCTATATCTTAACGTCCAAAATCGTCGTCATGAAAACCAAAATCTATTTCCCACGTCTCCAGCAATTCGAATGATGAAATATTACTGGTCAGGAATCAAGTCTCTAGCAGAACTCTCATTTTGGTATGGAATGCCAAAAGGGGATCTTCAGAATCACATTGCATGGTGTTTCGAAAGATATGGTAACTACACCATATATGTCGATAACGATGAAGAATTTCATTGTCTACAAAACGCAAAATACAGTCGTTATGATTCTGCAGCCATTCCAGTGCTACATTTCAAGGTGACAAGCAGACGATTCACATTGTATGATACACTTGAACCAACCAATGGAGGAAGTATAAGCCTATCCAAAATGATACAGTTTTACTCTGTGATGGAATGCACGGACAGTTCAAGTCGACTAGAGGACGAAATACAGTGAGATTACGATGTCTTTTCGTCATTGAGGATATGGAGTCAAATGAACGATCACTTATGGTCCTTGTCACCACAATAGTTGCAGGTCTAATGCGCGAGGTTTCGGGGATGGTGATTGTTGAGCAGCGAGATCAGACACCTATATTACCTCTGGAGGACAGTAGTTATCGTCGAAAACCTCTTTTTGACATTGGATGGACGTATGTCATCCCTTTACACATGATTCAGTATGCGGCCCATATGCTTCCATTTTCTTCTGATCCAGATAATAGTCGATAGTTTTTAAATAATACTATTGACTTAGATGCGTTCAATTTATGGTATGAGTAGATAGAACATTTGAAATCGTTGTTGCGCATATTGTATATGTCGATCACTTTTATACCTGAAAATAATTTGTATATTAGTAAATATTAGACATAGCAGTACGAAATGTATAGCTCTGACGACTAAATGTGACATCATGTACAATAATATGTGATATTATCATGAGATCAGGATAAGTGGAAACTAAATCTTAAGTGAGAACCTTAAAAATTGAGTATCAGTGTTGTTATGTGAGTTGCCAACTTGGCGACGACTATTTGAAATGCTTGGAGTATGAATTTTGTATGGTAAGGGTGGCAGTACGGGATCAAGGTTCAGTGATGCTTGGAATGTTCAGAACAGTATCGACCGTACTGTACTGTCTCGGTAAGCAAATTAGTTTTTACTAATGAAATGGCGCAGCCCCTGTTCTGAAAAATCATCAAATATCATGTTTGATGAATATGCCTCCTCTTGATAACTTTATTCATGGCCACGACATTTGCTAGGAACGATAGAAGGATGTGAGGTCTGCATCTGAAAGATGCCAATTCATCGTCAGATTCTTCACCTACGCCATCGATCATCTCTTCCTCCTGAGGAAGGATTTTGTCGAGTGGTAGAAATGACCTTCCCGCAGGTATTAGAGTATTCAGAACGTTGTCGTTTCCTAGTAGAACACAATAAAGTGTTCGGACTTTCAAATGAAATGTCGATCGAAGCCATGCAAGAGTTGTATTGTCGTTAAATATGGGAGCCACATCTCCAACTTGCAGTCCTTCATCATTGCCCGGCTCACATCTGATGCCCCACAAGTTCTGGATTCTCTGCAAGGGATCAAGAATCCTTTTATTCACTGTTTTTTACAACGGCCAATATTGTAGCCTAGATAACGTTCATAAACACTGTGAACAGCAAAAGGTCATCCTTATTGGGCCATTGATATCGGAAGTTCTTTTTTCCCTCGCGTTTCTGCGCCATGCCAGGATCGATGACTAAAATAGTATAATTGAACACTTTCTCATCGGGAGGGGTCACGGGACGTCGACTCTTGATTGGTGATATGTCCTCAACACCATAAAATATTGTCAGCTTTGATAAAGTGATCATGGCAATGCAGAATGTACCTGATTTGATATTTCACTTTCTCTTTGGTATATTCTCCCCTGGCTATCTGCCCTTGCTCCTCCTGATGGCCATTTCCGCAAGATCATCAATGACGATTTGGCATTTTCTTCCATCGATATTATTGACACTAGGATCTGCTTCCCATTAACCAAGTCACGCTCTCTGAACAGCTAAATTGGAGATTGAATTGATGCATTGTTTGATCGTGCCATCACATTCAGCTTTGCTTGCTTCCTTTTTGCTGTGGATACCAAGGCTCGAAGCGATGCTAAAAATCGACTCTCTGACACGATTGGCCTTTTTGCCAGTTGTTCCCTTCTTTTTGGAGAGCCCCAATTCTTCCAATATCCAATTTGATTCCCAATACCCTTTTTTGTGACCTGTACTTTCAGTTGTTGAATCGGCATCTAGACAAAGGTGGGTATATCTAATGACGAAGTTCATCTTTCGAACAGGACAAAAGAATTTGTATTGAGAATGGATAGTAATTTTATATGAAATAATAGAGATGGGTTTCGAGGGTTCCAAAGATAGAATTGAATGTCGACAATATCAACTTGAAATGAGATTAAAGTAATGATGATATTGAGGAATAAGGAGGAAATGGTGATGAGAAGTAGTATGGAAGGTGGACAGAAGATAGGAGTATTATATAGTTGTTCTCACTCATTCCATAGTGATCAAGCTGACTAGGTGAAGTTCAATTCCAGAACCTGATCTGTAGCAGCAAAGAATTGAGGCAGTTTCCACGTTCTGATGTCAATTTCGATGTGTCAAACATTCAAATCGGCGTCTCATCGATGAATATCTAATTGTTAGATGTCTACCTCTCCATATAGACATCGAAATGATTCTTCCCCACGAGGACGTAGAACCTACTCGGTCAAGTTGAAATCTATTTGCCATGAGTTCAGGTCAGATATGAAATGCAGTATTCAGCAGACAGTTACCTACCGTATGAACGCTGAGGGTAGTATCGAGGAGATGGTCACGATGTGCAGAATCGACAGCTATCATATGCAACATATTTCTACTGAATTCCAAGTTGCGATAACTGCAAGACAGTTGATAATTGCACTCGGTTGATAAGGATAAAGTTAAAGTGCGATAGGACCCCTTTCGGCAAAAAAGGAAACATGAGGTTAGAGGTTTTACCGGATATCTCCGTCCAAAGAAAGTACTTATTTTCTCCACTACCCATCTCATATTTGCGACGACGAAAACATATATCCAATAAGTTCGATTAATTGCACACTTTGCAATTATTGCGATAACGTTTACCATTATACCGGTGCATACATCAATCACCTCTGATGTCACCATTCAGAGAGTGTAAATTACGTGTATCTGGAGGAGATTCCAGATTCAGGATACACAATTACCAGCGATAATGATATCCTACTTCCGGACTATTTCTCTTTATATCTAAATGACCAGTTTCAATTGTCCGACGATGATTCTACAAATTAGAACGATAATAATGGCGATGGCTACACATATCCACTATAGCTGACTTTCGAGTCCAATGATCTACAATCGATAACATTGGACTTGCGTGAAGCTGGAATGGTAATAGATGGTAATTTCCACATTTTAGACGATGAAATCAACCAATAGGCTCTGTTTCCTTGTGAGCAAGAATCTCATTTGGCACACTGGTGTGTCAAGCACAAACTAAGTATGGTTGCCATCAATGAGCAGATAAAGCTTCTGGGGGTAAATACAAACTTCACATTGCCTATACTCTGAACACTATAATCGATGAAATGACCTACGCACTTGGAATTAACTTATGAAAATCTGATAAAGTCAGTTATACAGGTTCTGTCAATTCAGAAGCGCTACGCAATGACAAAAAGATGCACTTTTGTTATCAAGACCCCGTTGACTACTTCAAATTTCTACTCCAACAATCTGCATTTAAACAGCATATGGTATAAGCTCCGATTAAGGATTATAATGAATTGGGGGACACAGTATACTTTGAAGTTCATACATGAGATGGATGGTGTAATAAGCAGGTATGAGATTTTATTTCCTCGATACGTCCTCATAATTAAATGTTGTTCATAGTTGAAAAAGTCTGTTGGGTCCACTATTGTTTCGATCGTTTGCAGCTCTGATCAAATGTATTTGGCCAACTATTGTGGCGATAAAAAGGAATGGCCGATCTATCTCAGTCTTGGAAACATTAATTTAACGATTCAATCAAAGCCTTCGAGTCTTGCCAGTATCGTTATCTCCCTCCTTCCAGTGTCTCTAACGTATCATCACTGTGATCGTAGAAAAACAGCCACCATCAAAGAGCAACAAGAATTCAATTGGAAAGTGCTTAGAAGATTTTTGATATTAATTTCTGTCCTCTCGATACCATTTTCGAGAAAGGAAAATCCATGCTCTGTGCTGACGGAACAATGCGGCAATGCTTTCCAATTATCTGTACTTGGACTGCAGATTACTTTGAATATAGTCACATCCATTCACTCAAACAGTCAGATTGCCCAGTGTGTGAAGCCCCGCAATCGTCGTTTGGAGAGAGCTATCAATCTCCCTGGCTATACCGTGATTATCAACTATATTTCCGAAAGATAATTCAAGCCACACGATTCGATAATCAAGACGAAAACCATGCACATGATTATCTTATGGAAAGAGATGTAGCAATGATGGAAGGTATCTTTTGGAATAAGAAATACGTTTCTTTGCATACATTGATTGTTCCTGATATTTTACACACTATCTATCTTGGTTTGCTAAAGCATCTGATGGAGTGGTTAGTGCCATTTTTGGAGTTTCACAAATACATTGACTGATTCAATGATCTCTGGACAATAATACCTCATTATCCAGGATTTGTATGATTCAATAAGCCCTATACAGCTGTGATACAATGGAGTGGCAAAGAGATGAAAGTATTAGGCCATGTTATTGTTCCTATTGTCACGACGACGCTTTTCAATCCTTCTTCGGAGCAGTAAGGTCCATTCAGATTCGCCATGCTCTGTATCAAAACCTCATCTACGTTCACTTCATGACTCAGTATCACAAACATCCCGATGCGACAATCAAATATATTGAAGACTATCTCACTGAATTATACCATCACAAATACATCTTTAGTCATTTTTGTGCCCCATAGTCAACCAAGAAGGTTGCTGAAGCTCTGCGAAAGCAGCTGACCATGGATATGCAATATGAGCGTGACAGTGATCCTGCATGATCATATCTTTCCGCAGTGGCAGAACTTCATCGCATCGATGAGGACAGAATTCAAATCGATTCAGAAATAGCATCACACTTGAGTGATGAGTCTGACTTCAACTTTGTCAAGATGTATCTATTGAACCACTGATCAGATCACATATGTCAGCTAGGGTGATTATCAAATATAAGCTCTGAACTACTGGAAAGGTTGATAATGAACTTGAAAGATGGGTTTACCACTCAAACTGCCATGAGATTTCTTTCTTCATTTTGCACACCAAGCCCTGAATGAGGGGTTCCAATTCAAAGATCTAAATCTCAATGCTGAAAAACATCGTCATGAAAATCAAAATCAATTTCTCATGTCTCCAGCAATTCGAATGATGAAGAATTACTGGCCAGGAATCAAGTCTCTAGCAGACATCTCATTCTGGTATGGAATGTCAAAAGGGAAACTTCAAAATCACATTACATGGTGTTTCGACAGATATGATAACTACCCCAGATATGTCTATAATATCGAAGAATATCATTGTCTACAAAACGCAAAATACAGTTGTTATCATTCCGCAGCCATTCCAGTTATATGATATCAATGTGACAAGTAGACGATTCACTTTGTATGATGTACTGAAACCAACCGATAGAGGAAGCATAAGCCTCCCCGAAACGATACAGTATTACTCTGACATGGAATGCAGGGACAGTTCAAGTCGACTCAAGGACATATTCCAGCAAGATCACTATGTCTTTTCATCATTGCAAATACGGAGTCATATCAACGATCACTTTTGGCCCTTGTCACCACAATGGTTGCAGGTCCAATGTGCAAGGTTCCGGGAATGGTGATTATTGAGCAGCGAGATCAGACAATCACATTACCTTTGGAGGACCGTAGTTATCGTCGAAAACCCCTTTTTGGTGTTGGATAGACGTATGTCATCCCTTTACACATAATTCAGTATGCCTGCTATATGCTTCCATTTTCTTCTGATCCAGATAATAGTCGATGGTTTTTAAATAATACTATTGACTTAGATGTATTCAATGTATTGTATGTGTATATAGGACACTTGAAATTGTTATTGTGCATATTGTATAAGTCAATGACTTTTATTCGTGGAAGAAATTTGTATATTAGTAAATATTTGACATAGAAGTGTGATATTTGCAGCTCTGATGACGAAATATTGCATCGCGTACAATAATATGTGATAACGATGACATAAGTTGATATTATCATGAGATCAGGATAAGTGAGAACTAAATCTTAAGCGAGAACCTTAAGAATTGACTATCAGTGTTATTGTGTGAGTTGCCAACTTCGCGACGAGTATTTGAAATGGTTGGAGTACGAATTGTGAATGGTAAGGGTGGGAGCATGGGGTGAAGTTTCAGTGACCGTTAGAACATTCAGAACGGTATTGACTGTACCGTACTGTCATGGAAAGAAAATTAGTTTTTGCTGATGTAATAAGTACTGGACACTCTCAGATGCAAATACATTTCAAAGCAATGCAAATCTCAAGCACAACGATGTCAATACTGAGTTCAACATCTTTTTATATCTCAATTGCTTCACAAGCAATCTTTCAGAGTCTGATCTGCTTCAAGACATAGACATCAGGATCTTGAAGTACCTCATAATATGACTTCACAAATCTCTCAAGTATCATAAGCAGCTTAAGAATTTGATTAATATGTAGTTCATAGTACCTATATATTTTGATATGTCCAAGCCACAATATATATATAAGAAGGTTTTACAATGGAATACATAAGAATCAAGATCATGACATGATTTCTAGTAAGTATTGTTAACAATATTCTGAGGAATGCAAGCTGCTCTCAGTGCAATGTTTTCAACTGTGCAGTGGAATGCTCTCACACTCTTATTGAGATCTATTTCTAGTGCCACAATAACTCTCAAAATGACACAATGCTAAACCTTATAGATAATAATCTACTTCACTTTCATGATTCTAAAGATATATTCCAACAGTTGAGGGCCTGCAACAAATATGTAGCAGAGGCCAAAGAGAGACGAACAGAATTATTTGCAGAGCTGGATATCCAGGGGAATTGGAAGAAGAATAACAACAACATGGCTACTTTCCAACAATATATCATGATGTCTGGAAATATATTTTTGATACAGAAATGGTGGAATATATTGAAGATGGCAGCAATGTTCACTCTTCTAAGATCTTTCTCATATAAATCTTTCTACAGGGGATACAGTGATAATAGTCGCATGAACATTAGTCAATAGAAATTGTTGAAAGTTCTTATCAGAAGCAGATAAAGAACGGATTCAATTCTTCCAATAAGATAGGTGATTCCATTGCTGAGATGATCAATGACTACCTTTAGAGAGATTCATTCACTGTTAGACAGGCTCATCAGGATACATAAAATCATCAACTAACAGCTTCAGGAGTATCAATGGAAGAAACAATTAGATGTTACCTATTGAGATTCTTATCTCTGCAGCAACACAAATGAAAAGAGAAAGTCAAAGTCTTTGAAGGTATCTTGAATACAATCAGTGACAATGACTTACAAAATGGTGTATAGAAAAACTACCCAGCATTACCTACACTCCAAAAAGGTCAGAATTAATTCATTTGTACAATCTCTTAAGTACTACTGCAGTAGTCAACCAGTGATTGAATGTCCAAACATATAATATGTATGGCAAGCACGTTATTCAAAATCTCAGATGTACTGCAGATAAATGATAGTACTCTGATACTGAGAGTTATGATGGGGAATGAGTTAAGACTTCACAGGATAAGGAGGAGCAGGAGCTGGCTAATCAGGTACTGCAATACCACTTACCATACTGTATGCCGAATCTATTCAAGCTGAACATTGTCCTTCTTTGATGTGAGTAAATCCTTTGGCTCGCATACATTCATTCGATATATCCTGCCAACAGAACAATACTGAAAAGTACAGAGTATTAAGTTAGGAATATTTCACCATGTTCTGGAGAAGTATATGTAGTTATTGGTGCAGGTAATATTGTGGGAGTGGTACACTATATCTCCATGAAGTCCATATCACCAAAGTTGGAGAACAAGGAGTGGCTAGTTAATAGTCATATTGACCTTGCAACTTGGAATGATGTATACTATATGATAGAGCAGAAATTGAATACATCTGTGAAAAGAAAGTAGACTTTGTCGAGTATTTGAAATAGACATGGTAGTTTTTATATTCTACAT
This sequence comes from Wilcoxina mikolae CBS 423.85, assembly GCA_014904905.1. NCBI lineage: Eukaryota > Fungi > Ascomycota > Pezizomycetes > Pezizales > Pyronemataceae > Wilcoxina > Wilcoxina mikolae. The sequence goes on from MU122096.1 coordinate 79,489, forward strand.
TGTGTTATTGTTGACATAGTATATGGTGATATATGCAGTGTCAAATATTGTCATTACAATGTGCAAAGTAATGTCAATTTCAAGTATTCGTCACCATGCAATTGAAGGAGCCAGACAAACAATATCAGGTATCTTTCACCAGCATGGGAGGAGCTGAACAAAGTAAAACTGTGTGAATTAAACTATCATTATTATGGTACTGTTGGTGGTGAACTCAGTTCCAAGTATCGTGACTGTACTGAATGATATGATACCTTGACAATGATCATTATAGATGAACCAGGTGAAACGGGCATACTCAGCAATAAAGTATAGCCACTAACTCCTCAGAAGTCGTAAGTATCTTGAAGATAATCTTCGGAGCTATTATAATCGGACCGATCCTTGTAATCTTGGACTGGGAGGTTATGATATTCGTAGGGGAGTTCACGGGTGTAAAACTAGTGGAAGTATTTGTACTCAATATCGTACGTGTAAATGAAGATACTTGCAATATGGTGGTCATAAGGAGTCATGGCACGTTCGTAAAGTGCATACGCGTAAAGAACAATAGAATTGAGATCTCGAAAGAAACTCATACAGTAATATATTCTTAGAGTAGAAAAACTTAATAATATTTTAGATTCTTGTCCGCTGATGTGTTCTGACTGTAGATTGCTGCTAGAGCTTGCTGTTTTTACTTTGCGGGTGCAAAGGTGATTCTTTTATAGAGCGAATTACTTGTATACTCTCTATGACTTCGGTGTTTGTACTAAGATAGCTATGGCCTCCAATTGTTAGGCTGGTTACACGATCTCGGTAGGTTGCGCTTCTTTTCCGTTTGACTTTCGGCACTTTCCAAATTGCGAGGTATTCCTGTAGATTATCCTCATGCTGCCAGGTTTTGCCATGTAGCATCTAAGTCCGTTTGCTTTTCTTTTGGTCTGTATGCATTACGCAGAAAACAGGCTTCGGCAACGATAGCTGACACGTTCATCGAATCATCACTTTCATGTTGATCTCTCGACTCAATGTTAAATCGGATAGTGGGTTGTGGGGATATGTTTACCCTCATAGACTAACATCGGCAACCAGCTGCTGCTGTGCCACGTATCGTACCTCCCATCTTGATGGCGTTTATTACCATTGCAGGGCTACATCTTATGTCGGACCAGATCTCCTGCGATATGCCGTTACTCGGGAAGTTGACCCACACACAAGTTCTCAATAGGTAGATTTAACTACTGGGGTGCAGTTAATTTATGGAGTCCCTAGACTGTATTGTTATCTCCATAGAAAAGTCCTGCTTTTTGAACTCTAACGTGTACCTGCCGGAGAGTATAGTGGCATACCTCGCTCTAGCCAGCTGCCCCATATTGCTGATAAGGTAAAGTAGTTCTGCTCGAAACAATCATGTACGGCTGATCCGAGAGTCCCCGCAATGGCATCATTGTGCTTCAGCAATTCATGTCATTCTTAACTATCGGGGACCTAGACATATAGTAGCATACCATCCTAAGTGTTCGGAACTGATACATCTACCAGCTAAGTGACATGACTATCGCTGTTCGATCGACAAGGTGTACTGTCCTCACGTGGGTTAATCATTCCGCTTTGTCTGGACTCGGTATTGGATAGATATATATGTCACGTAGGACTTCGTCGCTCAGAGGATAGGATAAACCACAGGTGTAGCATCGACCAGCCATAGTGACAGGTGGATAAATACAGATTGCCATGGACATCCTCCATACCTTGTATATCTGCTAAGGGAAAACCCTTAACAGTACCCCCCTCTCTAGCTCTGATGGCCTCAACAGAATCTCCATCGTCAAAAGTGTGCAAACAATAGATACCACTCAGACAGCATATCTTAATATATCATAATAACTTGTAGGTATATAATGTAAAAATAACAAATTCTCTTAACTTAATAATGACCTCCGCCTAACTCAGGGCGATATGAGTTTAATAAATGAAATTCATAACTTTCGTCTCTTTCGTGCCTTTGGTTTTGTTGTAGATCTCCATCGCTTGTCCTTGTTCATTGTCGGGTCTTTTGCGTAATATTCGGTAATAAGTTCTGGCGCTATGTCTTTGAGGTACTCATATGATTCCCAGGTATTCTTGTTGTGAGAATACCCAATCCACATGACTAGGAAGACGTGCTTGTGGTGATTATCATCTGTGGGACCGCTTGCAACAATTGACTCAGGTGTCCATCTGTCATCAACGGCCTCGATTGGCAGTATCTCTCTCTCTGAGACGTCACCTCGGTAGGATTCCAATAATGCCACGTGAAATGCAGGATGTATTTTTCACTTTCAGGAGAGTTCGAATCAGTACCATCGTTTGTTTCCTCTGACCTTGGATATCTTGAAAGGTCTGTACATTTTGTCATCGAGCTTGCCGTATTGTCGTTTCGTTCGAATGTTGTGACTGTCAACCATAACCAGATCTTCGACTTTGTATTGAGGAGGTGGGAATCGTTTGCGATCGTAGTACTTATTCATCTTATTCTTAGATACCTCAAGCTGTCCCTCTAATCGTCCATAAACATCGACCATGTAGTGGACATATAGTTCGGATCCTGGATTGCGAAACTGAACCTCCATTGGCCAATTGGTGCGAGCCTCATAGCCATAATTGTTGTGGACGCATGTTTAGAATTGTTGTATGCGTATTCGGCCATGGGTAACATTTCGCTCCAGTTGGACTGTTCGTAGTTGCAGTAGGTGCGTAGAAAATATTCGATTGTCTCAATGATGCGTTCGGTTTGTCGATCTGTCTGTGGGTGGATAGCAGTCGATATCGAATGTCTGATCCCTAAGTACTGATATAAATGTGCCAAAAGATGTCCTGTGATGACTGTATCGCGGTCCGATACTATATCCGGTGGCATTCCGTGATACCTCCTGACGTTGTTGAGAAATAACTTTGCCACCATGGACAATTCTCGTTTGTCAGCAGGAAGAAAGTTTGCCATCTTGGTAAACCTGTCGACTATCACCATGATATTTTTGTTGACGTTTGATTCTGGTCAATCGGTAATAAAATCGACTGAAATATAAGTCCCTTGTGAGGATGGTAGTTCGAGTGGATATAGTAGACTATGTTTGGCGTGGCGAGGTGCCTTTGTCCGTTGGCACGAGTCGCACTTGTTGCAGTATTTCCATATGTTATCTTCCAGTTTAGGCCAGTTGAAATTCCTTGTGATTAGTTCCAGAGTACGTTCACGACCGAAATGTCCGGCAATGCGTCAGATATGTTCCTGGTATAGGACCTCCCTCTGAAATCTCTTGGGCACATATAACCTTCCTTTCCAATACAACATTATATCTGCATCAATACGAAACCTCCCATCAACATTCTGTTCCTTATCCTGTACCTTCCGTAGTATCTTTCTATACTCCTCGTCCTGACCTATTTCTTTCTGAAACCTTTCCTTAACTGATCTAATCAGCTGATTTACCGAAATTTCTGCGAAAGAAATTTCTTCCCAATCTTCGTCATCTAAATCTGTTGCTCCAACCTCTAACCACTGTTCAGGTCCTAACAAGGTTGCCAAAGTTGTACCCCCCTTTCTTAGGGTGAACTCTGGGCATCTTGATAATGTGTCGGCTTTTCCATTAGCCATTTCTTTTCGATAAACAATTTTAAAATGGTATTCTTGTAATACTTCTGCCCAACGAACCTGTCTCCGATTGAGCTGTTGTGTCTCTTTGAAGTATTGGAGGTTCATATAATTGGAAAAGACTGTTGTTGTATGTATTGCTCCTTGGAGATAGCATCTCCATGTCTTGAATACGTATACGATGGTGAGCATTTCCTTATCGTATATTTGATAGTTTAGTTAGGCTGGTGAAAACTTTTTCGATATGAATGTGACCGGATATATCTTGCTGTTGTCAAACTTTTGCGATAAGACTGCTTCAATCGCAAAGTCTGATGCATCCATTTCAACCATTGCTGGTCTGTCATCATCGTAGTGTCGCAGTATTGGTGTGTTTTCTGCTGCAAACAAGATGCATATCTTTTAATAAGCTATCTGGGCTGATTCACCGAACTTGAAGATCTTTCTATCGCCTTTGAGGGTATCCGTGATAGGTGCGATGATACCGACAAATCCCTTTATGAATCGTCACTAAACATTCCATAAACTCATAATAACTTGTTCTTCCTTTTGGGTTTTCGGCATTGGCCATTTCGTAATGGCTTCACTTCTGAATGGTGCCATCTTCAGTCCTTCTCCACTAACGAAAAAACCGAGGAACTTGATCTCCTGTCTGTCAAATTCGCACTTGTCGATCTCCGCCACAAGGTTGTTGTCTTGTAGGACTAGAAGTATCATGCCTACATATTCGTGGTACTCTTCGCGGGTTCCCTTGGTGGCGATAAGAATATCATCGATGTATACCAACGTAATATCGCTTTGTCCTCCCAAAAAGGATTCAAGGATACCATTCATCCAACGTTGAAATGTAGCTGGTGTATTAGTGAGTCTAAACGGTATGACTGTGTATTTGTATGATCTGAAGTTTGTTTTAAAAGCTGTTTTCCATTTGTATCCTTTGGCCATCTGAATCAAGTGATATCCTGACTTCATATCTAACTTTGTTATGCAGGTTGCTCCCTTGATTCGACTTTGTAGTTCGTCTATTAATGGTAAAGCCATCCTGTCTTTAATCGTCAAATCATTTAGCCTTTGGTAATCAACGCAAAGATGCAGACCTTGTCCGTTAGGTTTAGGCACGAAAAGGATTGGTGCTCCTGACTGACCCTTGGATGGTTGTATTTTTCCTTCTTTTATTATTGTGTCGATGTATTCCTTAAGCAACCTTTCTTCTTCCTGAGAGAGCTGATATATCGGTCCCACATATACTTGATCGTCGGGTACTTTCAAATGAATTTCGTGATTGTGTGAGGTGTGTAGCGGTAGTTTTTCAGCTTCGTGAGGATCGAACAGTAACATCTACTTACGGTACTGTTTTGGTAATCTTTCTGCCAGAATACCTGTTCCTGCAAAGTATACTGCACCGATGTTGATAGCGTTGGTTTTCCATATTACCCACTCGTTGTAGGTAATTTCCCAGTTCGGATGTATTTTCCCATGGTTATAGTACGTCTGTTCACATTCTGTGAAATTTAAACATCCGTACACAGTACCCTGTGCCTTGTATTGTTTCAGATACCAAGCAGGTATTAGAACGTCATAGTCAGCATACATCGGTACTACCTCGAACGTTTCGAGGGTACAATGATTCCCAAAAGCTAAACCAAGGGGTATAGTATAAATATTTGGTAAGGAAACTGACCTACCGCCAACATCCTTGGCGTTAATGTTCTTCTTTCTTCTGACCACTGGTATCTTAAATACTTTTGCGGATTGTAGTGATATGGTAAAGGATGTCGACCCCAAATTGAGCATAGATCGTACTGGAAAATGCTGTACTTTTTCGGTTCCATCGGGTTAGTCCACAAAAAACTGGTAAACGTATCGTTCTCCTATTCGTGCCTTGGAAACTTTGAGTACATGTTTGGTCTCGTAGTAAACAATGTCATCAGAGGTGTTATGTTTTTTGGTAGGTGGTTCCTCTTCCGAAGGAGAGTGTTTTTGTTTGGTAGCCATCCTTTTGACAATGGCTCAGATGCAACAGGTCATTGTGAGTAGTGTTGTTTTATCACTCGTAGTTGGATTCTTCGTTAAGTAATTCTCCGAAGAGAACTTCTTCTTCACCAGATATGACATCTTCCTGGTAATACTCTTCGATTTCGTAGATGGTAGGTAAGGCGTCTAATACTCTTCTGATGGTTGTTACTACCTCTGTACTGTGATGTTCGCAATTAAAAATATCCAACTAGTCGCAACCTACGTACATGCCCTTATTCTTGATCCAGGAATCTCCGAACATGGGATTGTCAATGGCTAGGCCTCCTCCGTATCGTACCGCCTCTTTCCAGTACAGATTCCAAGGGTATGGCGAATCGGGCTGGTCTCAAAAGAAGGATTCAACAGGTTCTTCTGGCTCTAGTAGAATTGTGTCGATGCTTGCGAATGCGATGAGGGGTTCTGGTTCTGAGAGTTGACAGGATAGTCCTGCAAAGTCGAAAAGGTTTGTTCTGCTGTAGCAGTTAGTATCGTATGGTGTCATTGTAAAAATCTTTCTGGGGTTGTTGGTGTCGCGGTACTTCTGCCAGCAGTTTCTTCCCTATCTGAATCCTCCAGGTACCGACCGGAACTCAAAATAATAAAGGCTTTCTCCCGCCTTATCACCGTATCCTTCGCATCATATCGATACTTACCATTAATATGAGCTATCCTGTTGCTCTCACCAGTTGTCTGACTTATCCGAATCCTCTTCATCCTCGCTATTGATGGATTCCGAACCAGATAGTATTTCTCCGTCTGACATTTCCTTAACTTCCTCTGCTTCTCCGATCACAAAATCGTCGATCTCATCATCCAATTGGTCATATGCCTTGACCTTCATCTTTTGGTATGCTTTCGGGTAGCAGATATCGACAGTTCCTATTGAGAATTTGATGTCCCGAATGTATTGCATTGTGTTGTGGTTCCCTTTTCTGTCGGCAGGCTACATACAGTGTTGACATGCTTTTGCTGTACTCTGTCATGCCAGTTCTCCATTATCAATTCCTTCTGTAAGCTGATGAAATATTTTTCCTTCAGCATTTGTAAATAGGTTTGGTTTAGATGAACCCCAGTTATCACCTGTTCGTCACTGAGTACCTTTCTGTTCAAAACGTTGTCGCTGTCTCTGGAATCCGGAACCAAGACCCCTGGGCTTTTGGATCTTGCCCCTATCTTTGTTGACTCATCCAGAGCTACCTTCAGTACTTCGAGATTTCCCCATAAACCAGAAGTTCTGCTCTGTCGCCTGCCAGATATCAACATTCTTTCAGGCATTGATAATAATTTCGCGGAGTTCATCGTCTGTCTTATCTGCCAGGTTAATAAGACTGAGTTGTTTAAAACCTTGTGGTGGTGGCTTGCTTATTAACATAGTTCGGTATGCTACTCCCACAATCTTGGCCTTCACGTTCAGAGTATCGAATTCCGTAATCATGTCCTGAATATTGCCACTGTATTTGAGCTCGGTGATGGCCTTATATGCCATCTCCTATTGGTATTTGTTGTGAAAATGGACGTTGATGGTGGTACGGTATACTGACCAACTCCACTCATGCTTTCCTGTCTGGGCCTCCGATTCCCACTGCATATGCCAGGCTAGAGCATGCTCTTCTAATCGACCACGCACATACTGAATTATGAGATCTGGCCTGGTGAATAAGTGAGGCTGATCAACAATGAATGCCTCCATAATCATCCACCACACATCAAAATCCTTCGAAGCCTTTCCCTTAACCTTTGCTGGGTCTGATAGCTTCAACTTTGAGTCTCTTTGTCATTCTGGGCGTTGAGTATTGCTAGGTCCCCGTCATTGTGACCCATGTCTGGATGCATGTGAAGACCCCGGTGGTGGAGGGGGTGGTGGATCACCACTCATGCCTTCAGACTGTGGAGATGGTACATCTCCCAATCCTCCCGCTGATGGTGCATCGCCTAATCCGATGTCTGTGCCTGATCCACGCCTCATGCCTATTAGCTCGGCTACATCGGTATCTGATAGGGGAGATACACTCCGATTTCGTTCCTCCATTGGGTATTGCCACTGTTGACTTTGCATTCTTCGGTCTGGGTAGACTGGCGTTGAACCTGAAACTTTAGCCTTTTCAAATGCCGAGGTGAGTCCAGTGTGTTCCTTTTCGAGCTGGTTGAACTTTGCTTCCAACAGCTCAAAGTCTCCCCAAGATGGAACCTGCTCTTCCACAACCTTTTCCAACCTGGCAATCTTCTCCTGTTGGGCTTTGACCATCATCTCCCAGGCTGAAAACCTTGTGATTAGCGTCTTAACCTGTTGTTCGCACCATTCAATCATTCCAGATCAATTACCAAACTCTTTCATGGCTTCCACAATAACCACATCATTCTGCCATTGGAGGTTGCTCATTCCTGTCCTCATTTCCCTCAATATGGCATTCAGTATTTGTATTTGCTCTTCGTGTCCCTCTAAGAGTCTCCACCTTAGGGTCCTGTCTGTTTGTACTTGCTGACGGAAGAGTTGACAGCCTAGCCGAACGTCTTCGAATTCCTCCTCGATTGCTTCCTTCTCGCTGTTGCATGCTTCGATCAGGCATTGCATTTCCTGATCCAGATGATTGACCTGTTGTTGTACTGTATTGGTCATCTCTGTATCCTCGTCTGCCTCTGCATGCTGTCTGGAGTCCAAGAACTGCATCTTCGATTGCTCGTACTGTTCTTGCAGTTTCTTCGCCCATCCTGGTAAGGGTTGCGAGGACTATATCGATTTGCTGCCTCCAGACGATGTTGGTGCCAACTGGCCCGCTTCAAATATCAATCGGCACCTGTGACTGGCCACTAAGAAGTTGTCGAGAAGGAAATGTAAAGGGTTCTGTGAGGTGAGGTTGTCTTTGATTTTGTCTTTGCAACTCCCCTAAGAGATTGCAACGTGTACACTGACCGTGACAGTCTCCATCGCATTGTGTTGCGCACATATAAACAGTTATCTGTACTCCATCAGTACCTTCTCGGTGTTTCGAACAGCAGGTACTAAAGTTGCAAATCCCGCAAAATCTTGTTCTCATAAACAACCTTTGGATGTGTCCAAAATATTATACTGTTATGGAGATACTGAGTGATAAAGTATAGCCGCCTACTCCTCAGAAGTCGTAAGTATCTTCAAGACAATCTTCAGAGCTATCGTAATCGGACTGATGCTAGTAATCTTGGACTGGGAGGTTATGATATTCGGAGGGGAGTGTATAGGGGTAAAATCATTGAAAGTATTCGTATTGGATATCGTATGTGTGAATGAAGATACTCGCAATACGATAGTCATAAGGAGTAATGGCATGTTCGTAAAGTATGTACGTATAAAGAACAATAGAATCGAGATCTCAAAGGAAACTCATAAAGTAATATATTCTTAGAGTAGAAAAACTTAATAATATTTTAGATTCTTGTCTGCTGATGTGTTCTGACTGTAGATTGCTGCTAGAACTTGCTGTTTTTACTTTGCAGGTGCAAAGGTGATTCTTTTATAGAGCGAATTACTTGTATACTCTCTATGACTTCAGTGTTTGTACTAAGATAGCTATGGCCTCTGATCATTAGGCTGGTTACACGATCTCGGTGGGTTGCGCTTCTTTTCCGTTTGACTTTCGGCACTTTCTAAAGTACGGGGTATCCCTGTAGGTTATCCTCATGCCACCAGGTTTTGCTATGTAGTACCTAAGTCCATTTGCTTTTCTTTTGGTCTGAATACATTACGCAGAAAACAGGCTTCGGCAATGAAAGCTGACACGTTCATTGAACTATCACTTTCGTGTTGATCTCTTGACTCAATGTTAAATCAGATAGTGGATTGCAGGGATATGTTTACCCTCATAGACTTGTATCAGCGACCAGCCGCTGCTATACGACGTATCGCACCTCCCATCTCGACGGCTTTTATTCCCATTGTAGGGCTGTATCTTCAGTCGGACCAGACTACCTGCAATCTGCTATTACTTGGGATGTCGACCCACACACAAGTTCTCAATAGGTACATTTAACTACCGGGGTGCAGTTAACATATGGAGTCTCTAGACTGTATAGTTATCTCCATAGTAAAGTCCTGCTTTTCAAACTCTGACGTGTACCTGCTGGAGAGTGTAGAGGCATACCATGCTCTAGCTGGCTGTCCCATATTGCTGATAAGGTAAAGTAGTTCTGGTTGAAACAATCATTCACGGCTGACCTGAGAGTTCCGGCAACAGCATGATTGTGCTTCAGCAACTCATGTCGTTTCTGACTATCGGAGGCCTAGGCAAATAGTAGCATACCACCCTAAGTGTTCAGAACTGATGCATCTGACAGCTAAGTGTCGTGACTATCGCTGTTCGATTGAGAAGGTACACTGCCCTTGCACTGGTTAATCATTCCACTTTGTTCAGGCTCGGTATTGGATAGGCATGTATGTCACATAGGACTTTGTCGCTCAGAGGATGGGATAAATTGCAGGTGTAGCATCGACCAGCTATAGTGACAGGTGGCCGAACACAGATTGCCATAGATATCTTCCGTACCTCGTGCACCTGCTAATAGAAAACCCTTAACACCAGGTATATGATCGTTTGCCAATGTCCATCAAATGTATATATGTATTGACTTGTTTCCTGATTCGATTAATAATTACCTCTGAGGTTATTATAGAATGTGTCTAACAATGATGACTGGAGTCAATTGCCAGGTAATCTTCGAAAGTAAATAATTTTGGTATATACAAGGAAATGATAAGAGAAATTGAAGATACTGATGGTGAGGAGGAGAAGGAGGACATGAATGATGATGACGACAACTATGAGTTTCAATCAGAATTCATCCCAGCGAATAATAATGTATATGAATATAGCTCAGATAATCTATTGTATTGGATTACATCTAATAACAATATATTATAGAGAGATCAGCTATACTATTTTCAGTGCAATGTTGAATTTCTTCTATATAGTGGAATATTTATAGTGTCTATTCCAGACTATAATAATAATTCTTGCCTGTATAATCGGTTATATAAATTTATACCTAGATGTTCCTTCCCAACTGCAAACTAGATGATCCGGAATAACTGCATTCACAGGTAATAAGATCTTTGGTTTAATACTTGAAACCATCCACACTCACTATATCTCAGATTGCAGTTCGACTTTTTCCTTCCAGACTAAGCTCGAGATGATAAATGGCAACCAACCTTCATATAAAAAGGAATCATGTATACTTAGAGGTCAGAAAAGGGAATTGTACTCCCAACATACAGTCACCTGAACTGCATATCACATTTATCAGTAGTGATACAACATGCATCATTTCTATACATTCCGGTAGAATTTGAATGTGACAAGCAGGTGTATATTCAAATATATACTGGTGAATAGTCGCGGTGAACTCAGAAGAAGCTGCTATATGGAGTGACTATTATACAACTTATATGCAGCTCAAAAAAGACCCACCTCATCAACTTCTCTGGTGAGAAGCATTCCTGGCCTCTGTATCTCACTATTCGTAATCCTGATTCTGTTGCTCAAAACAACCTATTATTACTCACATGTACTATAATGGCCTTTCTATCCAGTACATCCAGACTACCAGATAAAACAATGTGAGCTGAGAATAAACTCCAATGAATGGTGGAAGTGGCTAGGTATATAGTTATCAAATACATTCTTATACCGCTTCAAACATCCAGCTGGGATGATATTGACCTTCAATTACCTTGTACAGACCACTAACTTAGATTTGCTATGCCATAATTGCAAGCTACATTGTATACTATTCATATTGTTCAAAGAATGTAAATACAGTTAAGCAGAACTGCTACTTTAAGTATGGGATTCAGTCAGCTAGATGTGTACAATACCTTATTGCATGGGAGCTTCGAATCTTAGTATACTATCCAGATCTGAATAGAGTCAAATAATATATCCTGTATAGGTATTAAAGCTAATCAGAAGTATATAGTGCTCCCCATCACTCACAAGAAGATCTAGTACCTTTATTATACTCAAATCAAGGAGAAACATACATCCTGATTTCATTCAACTATCAGGAATATCTTCTGTCAAATCTTTGAACTGAGTGGCAGTACGTGGGGCATATATTTATTTGAGGTACAGTTGACAAATGGGGAGGCTGACATAAATCACTTCAAGGATCATGAACATAACTAGAAGAAGTTGATGAACAAGATTGTTAAGCAGAGGTTTCTGATGTCATTTATCCACCTATACGACCACAAATACACTGTTCAATCTGTAGACTCCATGTATATGATACTGGCAGACTATGAATACTGCACCATGAAGTATGAGATTTGAGAGCTGGAAGATAAATTGTCACTGAACTCCAGAATACACCATCAGAATACTGGCAGGTAGCTCATGACAATATTCTACCTTGTAATCGTAAAGGTATATCTATCAGACCCAGCATCGCTTTTCGGGTTCAGGGTGATATGTACTCTTCACTCACATTATTCTGAAGCAGACTGGTGACTCTGACCATGTGGAATATATGTAAGAAAGACAATGATATAGCGAACAAATGAATCAACCTCATTCGACATTGTGTTATGCCAGAATTTTGCTATAGTTACAGACTCATAATGGAGACAAATATTGATGAAGACCTGAGACTTGCTGTGAGGAGATGCAGAATATATATAAGAGATAATCCCAGAGAGCTGTTGTGGACACTTAATGGCCTAGGTCTTAATCTCGACCATTAACATGTGTTTATACATATCTAGTTAGTGTGGCAGATACATTATGAGTATGTCTGAGTTTTTCTGATATTAACCTTACTTATGGAAATTCATAACCTGTGAATACTCGTTATTTTCCATATTCCAATATGGAGTCAATACCATATCCAAGATTCTGAGCCTGCCTCCAGAGTATTTATTTTACCAGTTTCCTTACTTAAATACAATTCCTGAAAGTGTAAAATCTCACCAATACTGGACGCAACTACTGAGACTATCAAAGGCAAACTGAAATTCAAGAAGCTGTTCTAATCCACTCTCAAAAGCAAAGAACTGAGTCGACTCAATCAAATGAAAATGATTCCTATGTTGTTACTGGGCCATCAAAGAACAGGATAGTCAAAATAGTCAGACAGATTGTTCTTGTGTGGACTTATCAGTTAGAGGTCAGGATTCTTTTGTGGTTTAAGATTGTGTTGTTTTCTTTGAGTTTTTAGATTGAAAAGTATTATTCTTGTACATAATATGAACTAGTTGTTGGGATTAGAGATTGTCTGGAGGGTATTATTTTTAAATCTATCTTGTTTGTTCATCTTGTATATTTTATCTCATTTAATATCTTTAACTTTTGTATTTTAGAGCTACTTGTAAGCCGCAGAATTGGCAGTTGCAGGATTGACATACTATTTTGGACTCAGGTGAACATCAATCTTGTGCTACTCTCAACCAACAATATATTGTCGAAGTAGCTAGCTCAGGATGGAATCTTATAAGTCAGGTGTTTGTTTTGACTTGCAAACTATGACAGACAAAATCTATCTTGATAGAACCTCTTGACTCTTTCAACTATATTGAGCTCAGAGCTTAAAGGAAATACGTGGCCCTGCTGAAATAGATCCACAGGTATCAACTTCATTTTCCTGATCAGTGGTTAGTACTATATTCAATCTAGTTAGCATCTGAGAATATGTTGCCGAATCACCTAGCCATAGCTAGACACTCATGAGTGCTAATAGACCCCAAGTACTGTGAACTGAACGATTGAAGCTTGAGATAGAACCCATCCTTCTAGACTCCATTAACTGACTTCGAAATTAGACCTAGAAGCATTCAAGTTGCCATGCTGAACTAGGTCAAACTGTGTCAACTATATTTCCAAGGCTCAGTGCTATTGTAATGGCTACAGAGGAAGTACCGGTTATAAGGGGTTGTTGGATGACACAAGAGGTGTCATAGTTACCTTTTGACCATGTGGTATAGTATGCCAATATATACTTTATTACAGTATGATACCAACAAGGTCTGTGGTTCAATTTCCAGTATGCGCAGATAAGATTCGCCAAGAAGGGAAAGCGACAATCGGGCTTACAGGATCTACTCCCTGGGAGTATATCTTATATTGTTAGACTGGCTTGCCTAGAATCTGAGAACATGTCCAGCTAAAAGAGGGGATAATGTAATGGCCACAGAGGAAGTACCAGTTGTAAGGGGCTGTTGGATGACACAAGAGGTGTCATAGTTGCCTTTTAGCCAAGTAGTATAGTATACCAACATATACTTTATTACAGCTATCACTCAGTGTAGTATAGTTGGCAGTACTACCTTAGCCATTCACTGAAGAATGACTGAAGGATTGGACTAAATATTGGAATTCTATAGGTAGAAAGCTTCATGTCTGTCAAACAAGTCTGAGAGGATAAGTTGTCTCTCTAGCTTCCCTCTTTCAGTTTGCAATACGTGGAGGTTGTGTATGGTGTTATGCTTGTATCCTTAGCAAGCTGGTTTGATAATATATTCTCATATAGTACTAATTCAAAACTAGCAAGATGTTGACGGTAGTTTCAGAGGGTCCACCATAATGACCATGATGGATTACCGCAGACTATTCAGAGCTGTACAGTAAGCTGCAATCATTTCCTCCAATATTTACCAATCTCAACCTCCTTTCCTTATCTCAAGAGTACAAGTGATACTAATACTACTCCTATTATCTACACTGAACGATATATACATACTCGTTCAACTGGTATGAATACTACCCTTCTTCAGTCTCTTTTAAGTACTTCAGTAAATTCTTGCATACTTACAGGATACTACTATTCTATCACTCTCAACTATGACATGCTTTAACCATTGAATGCCTCTATCTTGAGCCAGTATAATACTTAGCTGACTCTGATATTATTCAGGAGGTATAGCTACAATGAGGTTGAGAATACCAATATCTCTGAGCAGACCACAAGCAGATGAAAGGTAAACTTCTGAGATTGAGAGTTGTAAGAGTATACGTCCTCGTATGGATAAATATGTGTAGATACAGTTGCAAACGGAAAAAAAGTAATATATATCAATTGTGAGGTATGTAAGTAAGATAATCGCTAGCATGCCGAAAGCACTTCGTTAGGTGATTATATTTGAAGGGCACTTACTCGGTCTCAGCTGCCAAGTGCACTTATAAGGGCCTAGTACGCTTGCGAGCCAAGTGTACTAACGAGGGCCTGGTGAACGTATGAGGCCAAGTGTATCTGATACGACCATTACAAGAGTGGTGGTTATAAAGTAGGTACTCTGATTGTGATTGTCAAGTCCTCAGAGCATACTCATCAAATACAAATTTTTCATTATCTTTTTATTTTCAGCTTCATACTCATATCTTCTTTTTTTTATTCTCTAACCTTCTTTCTATCCTTGTTGCTTATTTTAAAATATTCCAACCATGGCCTCTCACAAAACTGCAAAAGACTACAAATCCAGCTATGAACAGGATGGCAGTCAGTGGCACAATAAAATCTACCACTCCACAGAAATCCAGTAGAATAGGAACTGACAACATCACCAATAAACCAAAATACTCTATAGTGGAAATCGAGATCCCAGACTCACATTCATCATGGCTAGATGCAGTGTCAATATCTGGTTCAAAATGAAGTAACAGAACAGGTCCGAATTATTCCATACTTGAGCTGGTTTTCAAAGTATATCCTCAGCTACTATGCCTACATAGGAAAGAGCAGAGGGCCACCACTGTGTACAAGTTGCTGAATATGAAGTATGAAGTGCCTTCATTTGATTGTCCAATTGATTTGATACAGGTGAATCAATTTCAACTAGACAATATTTCTGAGTTTGGTAGTCCTCACTATCAACTGATATTCAGCAGTCTTCTATACTGTCCTTGTACTAGGAGTCCTGCCAAGGTAGCTTCAAGTTTGGTAGATAGACCTCTCTCTCACTATACCTCTCACATGTCTAGTTGCTCTCATGATTTATTTCAGCCTTTGGAGTCACAGCTGTCTCTTCCTACTACAGAATTCAGGACCTGGTCTACCAACACCTCACCTCCTGATATATCGTCCATCAATTCCTCCCCAGCAAATACTCCACCTCCTATTTCCTTTTCAACTATTTCCATCCCACCTATTGTCTCCCACCTCCTCCTACTCATCTCTGTCAGACTCCTCTGCCTCCAATCTATATGACAAAACTCATTCAATCAACTAGTTCCGAAACATCATATATCTATTTGTGTTTTATGCAAACAGGCTTCTCATGGTCTAGACTATTTTTGTCAACCCAATATCAAAATGAACCAATCTACGGCTTGATATTTATACAGTCCTGAAGATGGCAAAGAAAGCTGTGGTATGGAAGCAGCTAACTTCACTTGAGGGGAACAACAGTTTGCTATCTGAGTTTAGTACTAAAAAACGATATAGTGATTATTACTTTGCTGAAACAAGTCCAATCCAGCATGAGGAGTAATAACTTGAGTACAGCCAAAATCCATATCTGATAGCTATATGAGCAGGATGGCAAATAGAACACCTCAAGCCAAATTGCAACATATATGAATCATATTCTTGAAAACGATTCATTCATATGTCTTGTAAGATATCTCAAGATCAGCTTCTAACCCAGCTGAACATCATCTTCTATGAATATGTTGATTGCTTGAATATAGCACAATAAGCTGGTTGGATCTTTTGTCTACCCAGTGATAGCTGAGTCTGTCTTCAAGCAATTCTTTAGTGGGTTACATCAAATAGGACTTTTGGAGGCTAACTTCTGCTCTAAGGTATATAAGGTTGTAATCTGTCTAGCTGTAATGATATTGAATTGAAAGTAGAAATGCTGTCTACAAGCATTGAACTGAAGACTCTACTGCCATTCGAAAGTTACAGGGTTAGATGTAAGTCATCTTTAGATAGATATCTGCAATGTACTATATATAGACTGACTCTTTTCCAGTGCATACTCAATACATGAAATGAAATATGCAAGTATGCTGATGAAGTGAAGATCATTCTCAAGTGGACTAGGAGTAAGATCATACTGTTTGTTACAAATGCAACCTAGTTCAAATTAGTTCCAATCAAGAAAATATTATCTTATGGTAATCCCATAAAGGAGAACCTCCTCGCTGGTCTGGGAAAACAGAATGACAAATGGTAGGCTGAACAGTCAAGATTATCTCCTTCTGATAGGGATAACAACTTCAATGTCTAGTCAGATAGAAAAGATTAAGTGCTGTTGGCTCTCACCTTGTCTGATCTCTGTCGCTTTCTTATTGCGACTTCCATTTCCATTTCTCTATTTCTTCCTTATCTTGACTTTGCAAGAAGGTTTTCAGGCTACTTCTCGTTTGCTTGCTCTTTACCTCATTTGACCTTTGTCCACTTTGGTTTCTTTATTTCTCATTTCTCTGGCTCTGTCTTGTCTTGTCATATGTTATCTTTGTTTTGTTCTGTGAATCGTTCTCATTTTTCTGACTTTGTCTTGTCTTATCTTATCTTTCTATTGTTTCCTGGTTGTTTTCTTTTTCTCTGACTCGGTCCCATTATATCTTATCTCTTCTCTATTCTCCGGATATATTACATATATATTACCTCATTTCTGCTATCTATACTTTGCTTGGAATTTATACTTGTTCAATAAGTACTAGTAAATTATAAGTGGATTCTGTTGTACTCATTTGACTTGATTTGCACATGTTTCTCATATTGCTCAGATTACTACCTCACCATTGGTTACTTGTACCCTAATAACTCTTTATCGTACTTGTCTATCTGAGTTGAATCCTGATCCACTGATCGTATGAGTGGAAAATCTTATACCCAGTAAAGCTAAGTTTGTTATAGATTATTTCAGTACTGAACACACACATGAATCCAGTCAGACTGAGAGTACTGCCAGTTTGTTCACAATTGTACAGAAGGCAGTTAGGTATTATAGCTTATGACAAAAGTCTAGTGTGATGTATTCATTAGATATGTAAGTAAATAGGTATAAAGGTATCTGGAATCTTTGAGGATAGAAGGACCAACCTCTCAATGAGCAGAATAAGTCTTATCAATAAACCATGGGAAAGCTAAACATCTTTGTCTTGAATCTTCATCTTTTGTAACTTTAACACTGTGAGTGATTCTTTACAAATTCTACTCCAAATAAGTCCTACAAGTAGTAAGGATACTACTTCTACTGGTAAATCTAGAGTCACACTCCTGGTATCACCCTTATCTATACTTGAATGGAATATCATGGTCAATTATATAGTGTACAATTCTAGAATGGATTGTATAATAGCCCCAATACATATCCACCAACTTGTCGATTGATTCAGTTTTTGGACTTGTATGTGTCAGAAATGTAATGATAATGAGAAGCTAATAGTTCTACTTGTGATCTGTATTTTTAAATAAATTGAAGCGATGATAAACTGCATGACTTTAGAATTCCATATTAAATCAACTGATATAAATTTGCAAATGTTATATGTCCTGAATTACAGTAGCACTATGAAATTTTCAATTATTTGAAATACATTCATGTAGTATCCAAAATACATATATGATTGGGACACTTCAATTGTTTCAGCCAGTATCTTTAGTATCTGATGGTTACTGTGAATAGTACTCAGAACTATAGATATATTATTAATATAGCGATAAAGTTTCTGTTATGACTATAGCTATGATGTTCAGTTGTATTCAATTTAGTAACAGTCTTAATTCATGATTGCATACTCATTTTATGGTTACAGTCTTGTTTTACAACTAGATTCTTTATTTACAAATTGATTAACAACTATATACAACTCTAACTGGAATAGAGATTCGGTTTTTTTGTTTGTTTGAATCATATTGTATTCAGCTACGTAGTGGCCATGACAATTAACTAGTCCTTTTCTCCGGTACTTCTCCAATGTAACTCCCGGGTGTCCCCTCCAGTCGCTTTAAAGCAAATCTGTACCCTCCCCATCTCCTTGCCCCCATTTCCACCCATGCACCAAAACAACAAAGAACAAATTTCTACCCTCCTCTACCTTTGCAAACCGTCTCCACCTATACCTCTATAACTCTGCCTACATCAGTATCCTTTAAAAACTGGATAACCTATTCTTCCGCTTTCTCTTCCGAGAAGACCTGCGATATAGGTACCTTGTATCTGTCCTTCCACTTCACCTGCTTTCTTAAATCTTTTCACAAGGTATCCTGTTGTGTTTTCTATTTTTTGCACCACTTAAATAAGTGGTCCATTGTTTGCTTCAGCTGACCACACCACCACCATTCCAAAGTATCTTTCTTCCTGATGTGTTCTAGGTAAGGGCCGATTAGGGCATGGGCCATCTTTAGCTGGAAGTATCTTCTCACAATCCTTTTGTTGGTTACACCTAACAGTGCGCTCATCCTCCTCTTTTTGTTCAATCTATACCCTTTGTTACTGTTAAGCTTCATCTTCCACCATTTTTCTGTTTCGGTCCACTTGGCTTCTGTAGCCCTCCTCTGTACTTTGTCCAACGACCATTCTTTGTATATTTTTACAAGCTCCATCATGCCATCTCCTTTCTCTGTGGCTAACTTCGCTTGCTCATCCGCTTTATTGTTGCCAGAACTCTATGGTGTGATGGCACTCACTGGTACTCCACCTGAATGCCTCTTCCCAAGAGTTTGTTATTCCACTGAATCGCTTGTATCGCTATAAGCTGTCCCGAATCAGTGGTGGCATGCTGAACTTTTCGGATAGCTGAGACTGAGTCTGGAAACATTGTCACCTTGTCCACTTTATTCTTGTCTGATATCTCACCAACTTTCCTGATAGTCCTCTCAATGGCGTACACTTTGGCATCGAAAACTTCTTTTTTTCTTTCCTAGGTCATATCGTTCCTGCTTCCACTCCTCTTCGTCCTTCCAAATGACCGCACTACCTGCTCCTTCATTTTTCAACCTGGATACATCTGTCCAAAAAGTAATTCTTCGTTCATCATGTGCGCAGCTTTCAAAGCTTGTTTCTTGTGCAAAAATAACATTGTTACATCAGCTTTGATATCCGCAGCATGTAAGGTATTTCGCTCTACAACTCCACAAATTTCCATTGAGCATCTAAGTCTAACCGTCAGATCTCCTTTCCCTTCTATTAATACCGCTTCAGCTCTCGCATCTGGTATTTCCAAAAGTTGTTTAGCGAACCATCCCCATCTGCTGTTGAGGATCAGTATCACTGGTCTTAGCTGTACCTCCTTAATGAGGGGGACCACCGGTGTAGATTTGAACATGCGTGTAACTCTTCTGGCCGACTCTTTGATGAGTGCCTGCAGTTCATATTCTCTTCTGTATTGTCCATCCCACCACAGCTCAGCACCGTATAGAGCTACTGTCTGAACTGCAACTACGTGAAACTTCTTTTCGTTTTCTGATTTATGTTCAAGTCTTCCCAAAAAAGATCTGACTCTTTCTTGTACTGCTTTCGCCTTTGTCATGTCCATATTGTGATACTGCTTAAGGGATACCTTTCTGGACAGCCAAAACTCCAGCCACCTCGTTGGTCCTGTATTGAATGGTATGGTATTGTTTTCGTCAATTCGAACCTTCTACTTGACCTGATTCTCCTGCTGATACCACTTTTGAGAAAACAATATCGCTTCCATTTGGACTATGTCGAATTCGACCGCAATCATCTCGGCCTATTTTGTAGCTCCTTTGGCGCATCTTCACATCTGACTCACACATTCAACTACCATCTTAGCTTCTACTATCCATGCAATATCGTCTACGAATGATAATATCATTGTTGTTTCCGGGATTTAATCTTGCATTGGTTTGGATAATCTCGAAATATACAGTATGAAGAGGATGGGAGATACCGGTGAACTCTGGGGAACACCCATATCAATCTCCATTTCTTCTCCTGTTCAGCCATTTATCGTAATAATATCCCATCTGTCCGATATGAAGCTCTCCATCCACCGACACATATCTGCTTCACACCCCATATCTTCCATCGTTTTGATCAAGTTGCCCTTTGCTACGCTCAGAAAGGCCCCTTTCATGTCCATCATCAATGCCATCATGATATTTTCCCTTTGTCATGTGTCCTGCAGCTCATCATCACTCCTACCGTATCGATCGCTGATCTTCATTTTCTGCATCCATACTGGACGTCGTGATGTAGTCCTCTTCTTTCACATTATTCTGATATCCTGTTTGCAACTACTTTCTCGACGACCTTTCCTAAAACATTTTCGAGTACTTTGACCCTCTAGGCCTTTGATAGTTGATAATCTGGCTGTTCCTGTTTGGATATCACAATCCCGGTGACTGACTTCCATTGCCTTGAATGGTAGCCTAGTCATATTGACGTTCGGATGCCCTGATATATTCTCCTGCTATCCCATTCCCATAGCATTTAAATTGCCTTTAAGGTTAACCTGTCTGGACCGGAGGTTTACTTTGTTGATTGTGCATATATAGCCTTTTCGACATCATCCTTGTTTATCGTTTCGAAGGTTGTATCGCTCTCTGCCTTTGCGTCGTATCGTATTCCTACGAGGGGTCTGGAAAATGCTACTTGTTGTATTAGCTTTACTTACGTTCCAGGATGTCACTCAGTCCCCTGATCGATTTCGCAGCGCTTTAACGGTTACTTCACCATGCTCTCTGGTGTAACTCAGAGTCTTCCACACTTTATCGCCTTCCGCCTCTTGGATGAACGTGTTCCAGCTTTCTTTCTTGCTTTTGTGGATGGTCAACTTCAAATCTTTCCTCACTGCCTTCACTGCTGCTTGGTCTGATCTTCCACTTCTCTTCATCCTTTTCTGATTTCCCAGGATCCTTCTCTTCTCAGCTATCTTGGAGTTCCACCACTATTTGGATCTTGTGCAGATCCTGATCTTCTTGGCCATCTGATTCAGCACCTTGGTGAGTTGAACCCTCACTTCCAATGCTTCTGCTTCGTGCTCTTCTTTCGTACTTTCGTCGGACAGGACCTTTCTTTCCTCTCCCCATTCCTTCCACAGGGCCTTCCCCCACTTCAGGTCCTCCTCTTGCATCACCTCCAAGTTCCATCCTGTGACCATCTGACTCATTGTGTTGTCCTTGCCAAGGTTCCATTCCATCTCGATCATTGCATGATCCGAGTTGATATCTTCCTCGTCTTGAGTTATTGTTCTAGCCGTTATGTCTTGTAACTGCTGCCCCCTACCCAAGGTGACATTGATAATCGACTGAACATTTTGACCTTCACTCATAGCCATATATGTGATTTGCCCATCGTTGATGACCTCCAGGTTGTGTCGTATGATGAGTCCCTCGTGAAAACTCGCGTGGATCCTATGGATACATACATCATCCCATATTAGGTTTTATGCGTTAAAGTCTGCACACACAACTATGTTGCTTGTTGTGAAGATATCGTTCCAGTCGGCTCCTCTCGCTGGCCTTTTCAACGTCCTTTCTCCATTGGATTCATAAGTCTGATGGTACACATTGACGATGCATATCTTTCCGCCCGTCTCATCCGAGGCTTCGAAGACATGTAAATCTCCTTGTCCTGCAAGATTTCCTAAGTCGTCTGTCTGCAGCTTGGTGTCAACCCTCACAGCCATCATTGTTCTCGTTCCTCATATAAGCCTGAAGTCCGGGTGACTGATTTGGAATCCTCCTCTTCCTTGATACACCTCTTGCATTACCACCAAATCAGCCTGTACTTCCACTCCCTTTTCCAAAGCCAAAAAGGTCGCCTCCCTCGATCTCCTGAAATTCGCTTGCAATACCTTCATTGGGTTTCCGTGATGCTTTCTGATTCCTGTTGCATTGCTGCAACCTGAACCTCCATTGTATTCTGGATCTTGAAGCAGAATTCTTTAGCCTCGCCTTTGTTGGTGTGGGGGGTGACATCATCCAGATTCTATTCGGCCTCTGTGGTCGAGAGGGCCTTGTCCTCCTGTTCATATTCAACTTGTTGGGACCCAGTTACGTTCTTTCCTCCTCTAATATTGTCGTTCCAAGTTGTGCTCTTTCTCTTTGCCTCCTCCATAGCTGCTTGTTTCTTGGGGCACAGAATACTTTTGACGATTTGTCTTCCTTTGCAGTCTGCGCATTTATCAGTGTTGTAATGGCCGTTTTGCCCTGCCTTGGCCCAGCATCCGATAACGTCGTATTTGTGGTCATTGGTACAGTGGTTGCCAGTACAAAGCATGCACCTACTCATTCCAGGTCTTCCGCATTTTGGCTCCAGGTATCCTCACCCACAATACTTTTCTCACAAGGAATCAGGTCCAGCAATAACATACCTCTCCACTTGGTCCCATATTTCTGCAGCTCTTAGCTCTTTGTCGAGGCACCTCTGCACTTCCTTCTTTCCCTTGATTATGAAGACCACAGATGATGCTTGCTTATCCGAATTCTTCTTCTCCTTAATGTCTGGGGGTTTTCATAACCAATTGATCGCTAGGGGGATGACTACCCCTTATCTGTCTGCCTGGATCTCCTACCTAAGTTTCTCCAGGCTTCACATTTTCTTTGTTGGATATTGCTCGAAACTGAGTCCTTGCATCTTGACTTTCTCCCAGATTTCATTTTTCTCAACATTGATAATGCCTGGATCGATTCTTCTGGCTGCTGCCACCATGATGTCCCTGTACTTAAGGATCATATCTGATGACACCTTTGGAGTGGCCATAGCGGTGATGGTGCCCCTCATGTTGGTAGTTATTTCAGTGATTTTAATATGAAAGGAGACACCAGCCTTGGTGAGTGCAATATTGATCTGCAACACAATTTCAACATCTTTCTTTTCGGAAACTGGGAGACCATTATTCCTTTTAAAAATAATTCTCCTATTTTCCAACGAATTCTTGTTTTCGGGGATCGGTGTAAGGTCATTCTCCACCTTGAACTCTTTCTTTCCCCTGGTAACTGTCTGAACGCTATCCTTGTCCTTCTCCTTTTCGTTTTGGTTTTGACTTTTGGCAGATATTGCCGCCTTCTCTGCATATGTTAGTTTCTTGGGTTTTTCCTTTTCTGCCTCCTTCTTTGCCTTTGGTTTAAGGGGAGCTGCCCCTGGGGCTTTTTCTGCCTTATTGACTGCCTTTTTACCTACCGTGACGGTATTGTTACTGCGCCCTCATGCTGGAGTTGGTACCTTCTTTTCCTGGAGTTGAACTGCCTTAATCGTTGGAACCAGGAAGGCCAAAACCACCGGTTCCACGCCTCTGGCCGGAAGGGTCCCCCCTGGTATAATAGCCGGTGTATGGATCGACTCCTGCAAAAGTGGCCTCTGTATGTTTATCACCTCGGGGACATCTTCCGCAATGTATCTAGGTACGTTCAGTTGGATCTCCGTCATCTCCTGATCCTCCTGAATCCTCTCCTTGAGCCTTTCCCTGACATATTGCTGCTGAATCCTCCCCTCTTCTTGCTTTTGGTCTTCAGTATATTTTCTTTCGTACTTTTCAAACAGCCTTTTGACCAGCCTTATCATGACAGCTTCACCCATCAGTTATTTCCTTATACATTGGACGAGATTTTCTGTATTTGAGTACCCCATAGTGATGATGTTTACCGTATCCTGAAGTACTTTTAGGTATTGTACGGTGGCGCTTGTTGATTGATTGAAAATGGCGGTGTAGCCCAACCACTCCGTATTTCTAAATTCATCAAAATTCATTTGCAGGTATTCTATCCTTGCACGATTGTTTCCGACAGCTTCCATCAGTTGTTCCTGGGTATCCACTTATCTGTCGGCTTCTCCCATGACAAATGGAGTCTTTTGCCTCTGAGACGTGTATAGCAAGCATCCTGTATGTGCTGTCTTTGTCACAGTACTGTGTCTCCTCAGCACTGACTCTGATGGTGATTGTATATCCTCATCTGAGATCTCCATTTCTGATTGGTCAGAAGTTTCCTTGCCTTTTGAAAATATCTCAGGTACCTGATTTCTCAGGGTCATCAGGATCTCCATCACATTCTCATATCACCTCTTGACGATGCTGCTGCCTGGCCTGTTGAACATGTGGCTGGATCTCTGTCTTGGGGTATTCTCCACCAAAGAAAGCGGTGACGAAGTCATGTACTCTTCTTGGTAGTTGTCATTGGCACCAACCTCCATCATGTTGTCATCGTCATCTGTATGGCTTTCATCTATGGTTTCAACTTCATCGTGATGGGTAGGAGAGGTGGTCTCCTGAATGCTCGGGTTCCAGGAGACTGGAAGTGAGGGGGTGTGGAGGGTTTGCAGAGTGACAACTCCAGAGGAATAGGAGCCGTAATCCGTAGAAGGGGACGGGGGAGAGGTAAGCAACATCTCCAGAGCTGGGGAGTTACGCTTCGTATCGTTGTTGTCAAGATCAACGACAGATCCAAGTCGTATTATCTGAGTGCTAGGGATGGCAGATGCAAGTCTCTGAGCGAGAGACCTGAGGCTGACATTCTTGGAGGTTTCTCCAGCCTTTGGGGCACTGATGAGGGATATTGTTGAGACTTCTAGGTGCTATTCTGAGAAGAATAGCTGAATTTCGAAGCCTAAGAATTCTGAAGATAATCAAACTGATTGGTTGAAAAGGGGCTTGGCAAAATTAAGCGATGGTTGGGTGGAATATTGGAGGTTTCCAGGTGCAACAGAGATTCAGTCAACTTGGAATATAGTAGTATGAAATATTGATAGTATATTATTTGTCAAAGTAGGTAGTATCTATTATCACAGATATACTAATATCGTGGATCTGTACATATTCCCTTCTGGCTTGTATACTCTCCACAGCCACACCTGATGTCAAACCTTCCTTCTTTTCCATATCACATCTCTCTCAACATATTTGAGATATTTCTCAAAAATAATCCCTCTGCCCAAAAACAAACGAACCAAATATACTTGTCATCGACTCCATTACAAAGTGTAACCAATGGCTATCGACTCTACAGTATTAGCCCTTACTGTTCTGGTTAACCTTCATTTTATCCATTCTGTATTATTGTTTGTAGTTGTCAAGTATTTTCTTTGCTGTTGATAGATTGGTGGCTGATTTACCGATAATTTTATCGTTGTTGTAGCCTTCCCATTTAATTCTATATTGTTAGGTATCTTTGATGCCTAGTGCCTGCTTAAATGAAGTAATCACTTCTATGACAATTGGATCCTGAATGGTGCCATATTTATCTATTACAGTTCGTACGGGATGAGGAGGTGGCCTTTCTTGGGCTGGATTGGAGTCAGACATATCTCTATTAAGTCTATTAATATTCACAGTATTGTAAATCCCCATATTTTTTAGCAACTCTATTTCAACTGCATTCAGTCCTCAAAACTGAATGAGTCAAATGGTCCGGCCCATAGATGCTGTAACTACTGAGGGGAAAGATCCTGACTTATTTATGTAATGGCTAGGTCTTTAGTGCGTGAAATCGCAAGGTTTCCAACCTACAGAGTATATGGCCATCGGCTCTTTGTTTCTTGTACTGTCTGGTCATGTTGTACGTCGTAAAGGTAGTCCTGGATATCTAGTAAAGAAGCCTGCAGCCACTCAACATATATTATACCTTGAAGACTCCTCATTAGGTCCTGTTAGCCAGCCACGAGGTTAAATAGAATAGATGGTATGTAACCCACATCCAATACTATGAATGAACTTCGATTAGTAGATGAATGTGTTGATGTAGTGTATACATAGTCTGCTAGTGGGAGGATGTTATTCCATTGATGTTGGTGGTGAGTAGCAAAAGCCAGTAGGTACTGTATCATATGTTCATTCGTGATCTCTGACAGCCCTTCGATCTGTTGGTGAAACACCTTTGATATCAGCAACTTAGTCTGTAACCTCTGGTTCACCTCCTTCCTGAACTATAATAGAAAACGCCACATCTCTGACGATTACAATCTCTGGTGCAAGGCTAAAAAGTGATATAATATTTCTAAAAATAGTTTTGCACATTCCGCAATGTAGATTTTGTTGGACATGTAAATCTGTGGAGTAATTTCGAGAATTGATTCACAGAGGAGATAATGCAATTCTGTCCTCTCAGATATATTGGTATGTCAGTAATATAAATTACTCCAACAGGCTACCAGCTGCCTCATGTAACTGAAAATAGTTTCAAGAAATCCATCACTGTTCCAGCCCATTGATTAACTAGTATGTATCTATCGCATCCTTTTGCATAGTATTGGACTCTTTTTTAGATTCCTGGGGGGAATAAATGCTGTCTTACGATCATATATATTGTTGCTGCGTCAAAGTGGCCACTTACAGCAATATCATGTACCTTCTGCAAAATTCAGTACCTGAGGGATATCAGAATTTGAAGCGGATGTAGTTTGCCTTTGTATTATTCGGGATCCCTTTTCTTGAGGTTCAGATAGAGCAGGGCATCATATAGGAACAATCAGTGGCAACCACCCTATGCCTTTGAAATGTCAGGTAGAGCAGACGCTTTTAGCGGGTACTCATGGCCTTCTGTGAACTCTAGTATTTGTATAAAATCTGTATTCCGGATATCATCCTTTGTTTCAGCTACCACCTCCTAAAGCTACTCTGTTGAGTCCTTAACTTTCAGCTGCATGAGTTCACATTGGTTGACTTGACCATCCATACGTCTGAAGTCAAAACAATATGTCAGGGCATCAGCTATCTAGTTCATATTTTCTGAGATATAGCAGATATCATATGTATACTTTTGGAAGATCACTAATTACTCGATCTGTCATGTAGTGACTTGTAGATGTATCAATATATATCTTAAAAACAATTTGTCTCTTTGGACCGTAACATTTCTACCTGAATGGAGGTAATATTGCCAGTTGACTACTGTATCACAGAACTCAAGTAGGTTTCTATTGTATCTAGGATATCATATCTCTGCACCTTTAGGTTTTGTGTTCTACAAGGTATCTACTCTGGTTTCTACATCATTTCGCTTCTGTGATAGTTCTGATCTCACTACATGTTTGCTGGTATCAGTATACATTATGTAATCACTCTATTCTTCAGTCAGTGCTAGTACTGAAATCTTGCAAATATCATCTTCTAACTATTCAAAGGTCCCTTCTACCTCTCCTTTCAAGTACATTACATGGTGCTCATATATGTAAGTCATATCTCGCTGCAGTAACCACTCATTGTATCTTTTGTACCCAATTTGTACATCACACATTAGAGTAAAGTGATATGATCATTGTGCTGTATAAACTGTCGGATATTGCCAGTCAGACCAAGGAATCCACAAACTTCATTTGCTTTCCAAGACTGAGGCCTTTCAGTTACTGTTCTCATCTATGACTCCAACATATGTTCTCCGTTTTGGTTGTTCTGCATAATACAATATTCAATCTCATCGTCAAACCATTCACATTGAGACTTTTTCAATTTCAGGTTTCCTTTCTGGATAGATTGCAGAGAATTCTGAATATAATCCATATGTTCCACTCTCATCAAACTATAGATTAGTACATCATCAAGATTAAGGACAACAAATATAAATATCTCAGGATTGGATTCAAGCACGCAGTTCATAACTTATATTAATTGACTAGGTGTATTGGCCGGTCCGAGTGGAATCACTATCCGCTCTTGCAGGTCATACTTCATTGGGATTGCTCTTTTCTGATGATCCCTGGTACATATTCAGGTTTGATGATAACTCGAGGGTAGATCTATCTTTGAGAAGCATATTTAACCTCTTAGCAGATGGACAAGCTCTTCATTATGTGGTAATGAATACAGTTTCTTTCTCATAATAGGGTTACCTATCCGGTAGTCAATAAGTATGTGCAATTCACCATCTTTCTTGGGTACCAACAGGATGGTGAAGATGTAATTGCTGCTGCTTGGTCTTATCCAGCTATAACCCATGACCTTGTCCAATTGTCATTTTTGTCCCATACCTTCTTTACAAAATAAATGATATGGAGGTCAGTATAGGGCTTTCTAATCTTCTTCTGATGATCTGTCGATTTTACATTCCAGTTTACTCTGTATAGTATTGCATGTTGGTTCTACAAATAGACTACAATACTCAATGTCAGGAAGTATACTTTGATATTCATCTGGAACTTGTGCAGACTCATCGATATTGTACCGACTTCCAATATGAAAATCCAGCCCAGAACTCTATGGTCTATGTGATAGAGGTGTATCTTAACAATAATATCAATGTCTGAATTGTGAAATACTTCTTTGATGGTTTCATTATCTGTTTCCTGTCTGGCGAAAGGCCACAAAGATCATGGATATGTGCTACCTATTCTCTATCATTCAATGGGATGTCACAATGATTTATGCATATTATGTTCATTCGGTGATCAATATGGTACATTAGAATTATAACGTTGAAACAGAAATTTTGAATCCTTTCACAATTTATACTGTGAACTACCGTGTATATGCGTAGCCATCATCTTCCAGTCTGGGTATTAGGTATACATGTTGGAGTCTCACAATATCGTCTTTTCTCTCGTAATATACTGTCTCTACAATCATTTATCTGCCATCTCTCACTTCTAACACTGCATCTTTCATTTATAACTTGTTCACAGTCGCTCTTTATATAATTCTCCAAAGCCCCATCGCATTTGGCTATATTGGCGAAAGAACTACTTTATGTTATGTTATTCTTTTTGTATCAAAGATTTCTGTTGAAATAAATAGGGTCTATAGTATCGTTATCAGTGATTCGGAGATAGTGATAATGAGTAAACATTTTCATTGTGGATATTATATTAGCACATTTAGTTTGAGGGAGTGGATTTACAGCGAATTGGGTACGTCACTATGTCCTGATCTCGAATCATCCAAATTGTTATCATCATCACTTCTACTGTTGGATAATTCCAGCACTTCATACTCCTTGGCATTGTTATTTTCTGCTTCTGAGGTCTGAGCTAAGTTATGGCTCAGATATGTTTCACCATCTCCACCTCCATAGCTGAGTTTCTTATTACCACCTCAGAAACCTCTGCGTATTTCGTCTTTCTGCTTTTCTTTCTTCTCCATCCATTCTTCCACTGTACCTTTGTTGACTACTGCTTTCTGTTCATTCCATGCGGCCAATACCTTCTTGTTGTTTTGGTACATGCAGACAGGATGTCCTACTTTTCTACAAGCATAACAGCTTCAGCTATAGCTTTCTCTACTACCACCTTATTTCTCTTTGCCTTCCATTCTTTAAAATATCACCTGCATCAGCTATTTCTTGGAGTTGAGCATAGTATCAACATAGAAGACATATTCCATAACATCACAAATTCACGCTGTAGGTTGATTTTCCAATCTTTACATCAGAGCCTTGGATACCTCATGGTTACTTTTGAGTTTAGATTGGAAAATATCACAGAGAGGCTTATCAGAGAGTGGTACATATCCCTCCTATTACTGGTTGAGTAAGTGGAACTATTTATTGAAGACATATACAACCTCACGACTCTTGATGTTCGGTGACTCCCAATTATATTTCAATCGGATTATACCATCTGGGTATATGAAAGCCTCATTCATAGCTGCACAAAATACATCCCACATTAGATTGGCATTGGAAGACAGTGGGAAGTGGTAGTTGGCTAATACAGCCACTTTATGGCGGAACTGCGAAAGCTCTAATTGGACCCACCTGTTCATTATGGGAATGCCTAACTCATTGATAAACCTCAAGATCTGCACATGCAATTCGAAATGGCTGTGCCGAGTAGATCAAAATGATATACTGGCATCAAGATTTCTCGTTCTATTAAAGGTAGGCAATCCTGTCAATTTATTGTTAAACATATATTTCTTGATTCCAGGTATAGCATCAGCTACTAACACAGTATCGGCTTTGATTCTCATAATGGCCTCTTTTATTGGTTGAAGTACAGCTAAGAATGACTCCATGAGCTCGGCAATTATGTTACTCTTATTTCCTCCAGCTTTCAATGTCTTCTTAGATGTGGAGTTATCTTGCAAAGTCGCAACCAATTCAACTTGCTTTGATTTATTGAGTATATTCTTGGTGATGACCTCCCGATTCAGTATTCCTATCTCCTTTGCAGTTGCATAATCAACCTAGAAGGCTATTACTTTGTCTTTTATGTTGGTGGAGGCTTGTTGAACCAATCTGTTGAATTTCACCTGTATTGCCACCAGGCCCTGTTACTTGTTGTAATATCGGAAGTATTACTCCAAGTTTACCAATACAAATATTAACCTTTCTGCTTTCAGGACTTGCTTGCAATGGAAGTTATGAAGATTCGCTTCGGATGTGAAAGTCACCATAGATAAAGATTCAAGACAAAGAAGTTTGGCTTTCCAATTTTTATATTGTTAAGGCTTGTTCTCTTAATCAAGAAGCTTGCCCTTCTACCCTTGGAGATTCCAGAGGTCTTTATACCTCTAGACTCTTACTCTAACAATTACTTCTATCTTGTAATGGTGGTGCCAGATACACTTGGCCTTCTCAAGTGTACTTGGCTGCCGAGGCCAGGTAAGAGCCCTTCATATATAATCACCTCGCGAAGTGCTTTTGGCATGCTAGCAATTATCTTATCTACACGTGACATAATTGATACATATTACTTATTCTCATTTGCATCCGTATCTGTACGTATTCACCCATATGAGGAGATACATCCTTATACTATAATCGCTTTTTCACTCACCAGATACATTTCACTCACGGGACTTCGTGATCTCCTTACTTTTTTGACGCGTCGTGACATGTACACCAAAAACAGACAATCAGTCAATTACATTCAATTGCACTCCAATGCCTCCAAAGAAGTCAATTAAAGGTCAATTACATGTCACTGACAATTGCGAAGACGAGAAAACTCCACAGGCATCGATGACAAGCAGTCATCAGGCTCCAGTTGAAGATATCACCGCGATCGATGATAATCTCGATGCCGACAACGAAAATCCGAACCCCAATGATGGAGATCTCAATCCTGAGCGGGAAAATACACGTGTCAGAGATGACGACGATGACTTCTCATCAATGATTACCGAAGATGATCATCGTGACATGGCTATCCAGAACCGATTGATGCTAAAGCTCCTTTTCAAGCAGCAAGCCGAAATTCGAGCCGAATGACAGGCCGAACACGATACGAGAGTAGCCGAACGAGCGGCATGGACCAGGGAGTGAGAAGCAGCTCGGAAACGAGAGGCTATTAGGAAGCGGGCCATGGAGCCGGAATGCGGTAAGTGCGGAATCTTTAAGATGGTCAACTCCGAGCGATACTGCGGAGGCACCTCCAAATTGCATAACTAAATCAGTATTCTCCATGGAAATTTCGACTACCACCATCATCATTTCCTGAACGGAGCACAGGATCAAATCAGATACGCCCTAAATCTACTCGGCAGTTGGAGCGGCCATAAGGATCCTTCGCAATGGAAAACGAAGATGGAGGACCCAGTCACTTGGAGCCAAAAGTTACAGAATTCAAACCACCCTACCATGAACAATTTTGAACTGTTCATTGAGCAACTCCAAAAGATATACTGCGACCCCGACTGTATTTTGAACGCAGCCATACGGGCCTACCGAGAGTTCGACCAGAGATTCCATGATCAGGATGAACCAGTACGGGTATGGGCCAACCGGCTCCATATCTTGTGGCGAGAAGCCGAATGGAACAAAGAACAGGACCCTAAGAGGTTATATGAAATGGCCTGGGCGGGAATGAAGCCGGGTTTACGATCACAAATTAAACCCTTGACGACAAAGGGGAGCTTTGGAAGCATAGACGAGCTCTTCGACCGAGAAACAGCTGCGGAGTTCCAACTCGGACCGGGAAGGACAAACTGGAGACAACAACAACAACAACAACAACAACAACAACAACAACAACAACAACAACAACAACAACAACAACAACAACAACAACAACAACAACAACAACAAC